>OZ023150.1:17449600-17591377 GCA_963675895.2 Styela plicata | reverse complement strand
TATTTATGTCATGTTGATTCATCCAACCGCTATTTTTATGTGAAATTAATTCATCTCGATCTGAAGTTATCAGTGTGGAATATTCATCATAAAACAACGATGAGAATAAAACTTCGATCAAACAACGACGTTATTTGCACAGTTGGAAATATAATTTATGTCAGCAATATTTATGCATGTCCGGAATATATAACAATAGCGATGCATGAAAAGATTGGGTGATCGCACAATAACGCTGCATGTTTAAAAACATCGATAAAAGGAATAAGTTATTGTAAAGTACTCCGAGACGAAAAATGTAACGTCAAGCATGGTTATTTGAGTTTAAAGGTGAAATCTCTAGTTGCATCGCTTTGATATACAACAAAATATTGGCGATTTGTTGAGTAAGAATAATGTTTGCACTGCGCCATGTCGAATTGTCCAGGATTCGAATCTTAATAAGCAACAACAAAATGTAGATGTAGAACCAAGAAATGTATTCTACAAGGGCAACATCGCAAACGGAACCGCTATAGGGAATTTAATACGATCTACCACTGCGGCAAATGCTTGGCAATAGAACGTCTTGTACTGTTTCATCAACAACACATAATTGGCTTACATATATATCATCGATGAGCGATGGATTGAACTACCCATCCCTAGCTACGAACTCACAAACAAATGATAAATTAAACTCTTAGGGAAAATATACTTTCAATTCAGATCTCCTCCTTAGGACATAGATAACTTTTTATTAAAATTAATAAAATTGGCTCGTTTTTGGACCTCGAAATATGAAAATCCATTTCATTTTTATAACTTTATGCTTCTCTGGCTAATTTCCGACTGGTTCGAATAACGTGCAAATACGCAGAAAATAGTTGTTTATAAATAGTTAGAAAAGGTTTTCACCCTACGCATGTACAGCAACTTCCCACGAAGGAATAACCAACGAACGGTCACTTTCTGGCAAAAAGCTTCTGAAAAACGTGGTACCAGCAACTCCACTCTTAGTGGAAAACAGCCCGAACAAAACTGAACCATCATGATGAAGTGCATTGTTGGGTATCTGCCCTGAGTGGATTAAAACCATCTACCACTTCTTTGGTATCTTCGCCTCGAAGAAAATCGTTAGGCCAATTCAAAACCCTCACCCAATCAGAAATTGTTTGATGTCATATCCTGTATCATATCAACATGAGTCACTGATGGATCGCCCCGAAGAGTTTTTCGCCGTTCGTTGAAGATTGTTCCACGGATTTGCCAGAGCATATAGTAATTTTATATCAATGACTGGTCGCTAGTTGGCGATCTTGCTTCGAGTTCAATTCATTTTCAAAATTCTACCAGAACGCTTGACGGTTTCACTACCGAGTGTGCCCTTCAGCAAGGCACTTCGTGTGTAGCTGTAACGTAGAACAGATACACAGTCACTACAAAGATCAGCACTTCGCGTTTGTTAGTTATAAGCCACTCCGGTAGGTTCACGGACAGGACGATAGCAAATAGTTTAAAAATACTAAAAAATAATCTCCCAGGGCATGGTGTCCGTATTTTTCTTCAGTTTTCTCTTACAGTTGGCCTTCACAGCGTCATTGATTTCATTATTTCGGATTTTCAGAATAACAAACATTTCTTTAAAATGCCGTGTGAAGTCGAGTGCACCCTAAGAACAAAGCATTGTATTTAGGAACTTAACCACTACAACAGAGAGATTGGTATCTGCCCTGGGTGAAGACGAAATAAATGAGGCATTGACTATCGAGCACTCAATATGAAAAAGAGCACCTACCAAATGTAGTACCGTCAACGAACTGAAACACTTTAATAATGTGCAGTGAGTGATATCTGCCCTGGGTGTTGGCGAGTGAAACCACCCATCATTGTTTTGGTTCCCCCCCAGCTAGCAACAAATTTCGTCTTCAAATCGACAAAAATTTCCTCAAAATGCATCGATGAAATTTTCTCCGAATATTGTAACATTCCTATCTTGTCGCGGTGTCAACTATTTTAGCCCGAGGTTGCGATTTAAAACCAGAATAAAGACTTGGTCTTGTTTGTGGACAGAAGGTGGGTTTAGTTTGTGAGGAATGTAAGGTTTTGAACTTGTAGAAGAATGAAAATTTTGCTGTTGATATTAATAAAGGGCCAGCAATTGTAAGCAGTAGGTCAAGAGATATGTTTTGTCAAGTACGGGACACTGATGGATCGCGCCCGTTAGGCGCGGTCCATCTGTGGCTCATGCTTGGCAAAATAAAAAGTATGGATATTTGAAGACAGACGAGGTTAGCTTAGTCAGGAGTGTAAGGTTTTGAACTTGCGGAAGAATAAAAATTTTGCCCGTGAAAGCTATTACAGAATTATTGCCAGTAACTGCACTCTAAGTGAGTTGTATCTACCCTGGGCAGTGCTGAGTACTATTCACAGGCAGTTGAAGATCTTTTATTATTGATAGGAACGTGTTTTTTCAAGTATCGGTCACTGATAGATCCCATGTTTGATAAAGTCAGCAGTGTAGGTGCAAAGTGATTTCTCGGTGATGAATACCAACTTCGACAGAAAATTGTTTGTAGATTTCCAGCTACGACCAGCAATATTCGCCGGGAGATCTCTATCATAAATTGCAGAGATTTAAAACTCGTATAAAAAACCGGTGCCTACTACATAAAGCCGGTGCCTAAATACCAAAGCAATCATGCCAAGCGCGGATCACATATGGGCGGTGTACCAAGGAGAGGTTCATCACTGACCTACACTTGAACATAATTGTGCTGGCCGTTTCATTTTTGCCCGATTTTTGACATTTGACCCCACGTATCGACCGCTATTCCACAGAAATTTGCTACCAAATATCTTAGACGTAATTTGTGGTTGAATTTTCAATCTTCTCAAATAACTGTCAATGAAAATATGTGGATCGCTTAATTAAATCGGAAAATGCATCTGCCCGGCCATTAGGGCTGGGCAATTCGATTCGGTGATTCGAATCGATTCGAAGCACAATATATTCGAATCAATCGTGGATCGTTCCATGGAACAAATACTTACAAAATGGACTAGAGTTTTCATTTCCAACGAGAAAAATGCAATCGATTGTGGTCAAATTTGTAATAATAAAAATAGGGTATTTGTTATTTACATCGAATTCGTGATTCGATCCGATTCGAAAAATTATTCGAATCAAATTCGAATCCCAAACAATTCGGCTTTGCCCAGCCCTACCGGCGAAGAAACGACCAAACAAGGAATCCTAAACCGACTGAACCACAGAGCAGGATCGCGAGATTCGATGCCGCAAAAAACTAATCTCGCGAATGTTTATATTTCATTGAATTTATAAACTGTAGAAGAAATGCAGTAAAATCGATGTTATTTCACAGTAATTCTACAATGTTGAAAATGAAACTATAAAATCGACCTCAGGTCAATTATGGGGCGTTCCATCAACGGTCCATACTTGGTATAAATGGGAATAACAAGTTGATTTCTAATTTTGGAAATATACATTTACTTTTAATGAACAGTAAATTTACTGTGATTTTTCTAAAGTATATAATCGCGGTTCCGGATTATTGGAAAAATAAATAAAATCGCAGAAGATTTCGGATTAAAATTAGTATCGGATTTGATTAAGGCATTGTGTGATTTAGCCCACCATGGATTGAATAACGAATATGTCATAGGTATAAGCATAACCAACATTATGGAAGTGGCCGCTGGTATCGGGTTTTGCTCAGGGAGATGGAGGTCCACCAATCTGAGTGACTGTAAAATCGCATTAACGCATTCATAATATTGGTAAATGTTATGTATGGACAACTTTATTCGTCCGTGAACCGTCTCATTGGCAGATTGTTAAGTTCACTGCGATTTTATCTCAGTTTTGAAGATTTTGTTCATGGTAATTACCCTTTGCTATGCGGCTGAGGGCAAATGCCCATTTCAAGTGCAGCGCGATGCGGTGTACTGTTAAAAAAGTACAGTAAATTTACCGTTGATAAGTAGTAATTGTTTATTCTAAAATTCAAAATCGTCTTATGGATGACATATATGTGTACCCCAATTATGGGTTGTTGACGGAACAGTTTAATATTTCTATTGCAAACACGCGCCACAGATAGACCGCGCTTATCGCGGCGCCATGCTGTGCACTGTGAAAGAAGTACAGTCCATTAGTAGTAATTTTAGATCATCTTGTTGATGAGATTTATTTTGGCCTGGTAGCCAAGGAACTAACTGTACGTATCTGTCTCACATATTATGTGGTTCGCGCACTCCTCACAGAGTTTCTGATCAGCAGTAATTAGACCAGTTTTAATGTCTTAAAGTTCGTTCAAGCGCCAAGTTCTTCGGTTTAAGCTTTTGTTTTGACAAACAGATGCCTAATTACCCTTCTTTTGTGGTTCATTGCTCCCACATTGCTCTGATTATATTAAATACACTGTAACAAAAGTACAGTAAATTTACTGGTCATTTGCAGTAATTGCCTATTTCCGAAGTTAAAAAACGCCACGTTGATGAGATTTATGCCGATTATGGGCTGTTGATGGACCACACCTTCGCGGTGATTCCATCAACATCCCATATTTGGCCTAAAAAGCCAATTTTGTATTTTTTTCAACACCGCCAACTAAAATTACTGTCAAAGACTAGTGATTTTGTTGCATTTTTGTTACAGTGTAGACAGGAATGAGTACATTTGTTAGCATGAATGATCACTTCTCTGTAGACCAGTTGGTTTACCACTAGTTTTAACTAGGGACGGGAAAGAGGATGGCGAACTACCAATTTTTAAAAAAAGAGAAAAATTCGACACAGATTTTGGGGTTTTTATGAAAAAAATCATTAGAATATTCAAAATTTTCGCGAACTTTCAGCGCAATCCTATTTACAATAGCTTGATATATTGTTTTTGCTTTCACAAAAGAGAAATTTTGATTCTTATTCATAAATTATATATATATATTACCCCCCGGACAAGAGTATCTTTCTTCGAAGATGATGTGTTGTTTTAATATAGACGAACAAACTATTGTAACAAAATGCAACAAAATCACCGGCCTTTAAAAGTAATTTTAGTTGGCGGTATTGAAAAAATTAAAAATAGCTTTTTTTGCCAAATATGGGGTGTTGATGGAACGCACCACGAAGGGGCGGTCCATCAATAGCCCATAATTGGCATAAATCTCATCAACATGGCGTTTTTCTATCTTCGGTAATATGCAATTACTGCAAATGACCAGTAAATTTACTGTACTTTTGTTACAGTGTATATATCTTTATTATCATAACTTAACAATGGGATCAAACGTACTTTGTAGATATAGATGATCTTGACCTTCGTTTTAAAATAAACAATGGAATCGGATGTGTATTGTATTGTATTTGTTAAATAAACCGTCTGATAGGATCACAAATTTTATTTTTTTTTCAAGCATGAGCCACAGATGGATCGTGCCTCATCGGCGCGATCCATCAATGACTTATACTTGGAGTCGTTGTTGGACCATTTCCTCAATGAAATCATTAGCCTTTGCTTATTTAGACAAATTTAACCTTTACTCTCTCAATAAGTAGTATAGTATGATCACAGTTATTCCTACTCGATGTAGGAAGTGTATTTTGGATATTTCTTCAAAGGGTTGTGAGTCATTTATTGAATTGAATCGTGCAATCTAATCAATTTACCAAGAGTATGAAAGTAATAGAACAAACGTGTTGCTTGTCTGAGGAAGTCTGACCTTGGTCAGACGAAACGTTGCAGAAATATATTTGTGTATGGGTGCAGAAAGTAGGGCTGGGCAATTCGATTCGATGATTCGAATCGATTCGAAGTACTATTTATTCGAATCAATCGTGAATCGTTCATAGGTTCAGAAGCTTGTTAACTTGGTCAAATTTGACGAAAATCGATTATATTTTGTCGTTTAAATATGAAATGCTTGTCTGGGGAAGTCTGACCTTGGTCAGATGAAACGTTGCAGAAATAAATTTGTGTATGTGTGCAGAGAAATTCTCGAACCTTTGTTGAAATATTTGACTGAACGACGATCACAAAAAGTATTTTCAAAGGGAAATATTATTTTATTAGTAGCAATGTAGCAAATGCGCACCCTTCATTAGTCATGTCATAGACGTAATTTTTCAACAAAAAATACTATATTACACATATAACCCAACTTATCCTGGTTTCAAATTCGACATATTTTGAAAACAGTTATACAAGGCGTTTACGATGCTTATGTTATGGCTATAGATAGTCCATCCCTTGAAAACATAGGAACGATTTTGTCAAGCATGGGTCATAGATGTATCGCACCTTTAAGGTGCGATACATCTATGGCCCATGCTTGGCAAAAGATACCTTATTATAGTGGTCATGGTTAGCCTCAAATGTGGGTATTTTGTTACGGCCAATGAGCGTGACAATATTTAGGGTGATGTGATATATACACAGTGGAAAAGGTTCAGTAAATTTAACGTTTCGTTTGCAGTAATTGTATATTTATGATATTGAAATTGGCGATTTTGATGAGATTTATGTCAAATATGGACTGTTGATGGACGGCGTCTCTTGATGTGCGTTCCATCAACATCCAAAAAACCGGTCAAAAAAGTCTTTGCTTAGTTTTATTTTAATTATTACCGAGTAAAATTACTGATAAATAACGTCGATTTTACTGAATTTTTGTTGCAGTGTTACAGCTTATTGTCAAACATATTGGTTTATGTCATTTTGAAATTAGAATGTACTTGGTCGGATCATACACTGTAACAAAAGTACAATAAATTTCCTGGCCATTTGCAGTAATTGCATATTTCCAAATTTAAAAAAAACGCCATGTTGATGGAATTTATGCCAATTATGGGCAAAAAAGTCAATTTTGAATTTTTTTCAATACCGCAAAGCAAAATTACTCTCAAAGACCAGTGATTTTGTTGCATTTTTTGTTACAGTGTAGGTCAAAACGGCGTCAGTGCTAATCGAGCGCAGGAATGCCGCTATTGGGTTCAATATTTGAATCGATATGGGTGCGGATTTGATTCAGAGTGAAGGTGAGCAGGGTGGCAGATATCGGAGAAAGTTGAGGTGGAACCAGAAAACTTTGTCCAGGCTTCTTTTTTGTTAGACAGAGGTTATTTGATAACCTGGTTTGATTAAATTTGATTCTATTTGTTAAATATTCGAGCAAAGCATGCAGCACAGGCGACGTCCAATGTTTGACTATTAGTAGTTTTAAATATATTCTGAGATCGAAAGATGCGTTTTTTTAGGTTATGACGTCATGATTTTCTTTCTTAATTTTTTTTCCAGTTACCCGGTCATATTTTTTTTTTGAACGCGTTGTCTTGAGTACGAATCAGTTATCTATCGCGCTGACAAGGCGCGGTGCATCAGTGGCTCATGATTGACAAAATACAATTTCTGGGACGCCTAGTGTGTGATTTTTTCGAAATTGCAATTCATAATAACTATATATTTTTAATAGTAAAAACACAATAATATTCAATAAGGTGCGATTCATTTATGGCTAATACCTTCCTTTTGTTCCTACGGCCGAGCCACGACTGATTCGAATCATTCCGAAGCGATTGGAATCCGCGATATGAATCGCCCAGTCCTAAATTGTAGAACGAATATGAAACCATATTTTTTGAAGAAAACTTTTTTAAACGATTCTTTTCCAAAAATTATTGATCGAATTATTGATTGACTTTTCTATCGAGAAAATACGGAACAGTCGATTAGGAACTTTGTATCTGAACGTGGCAAACCTAGTAATTCATCCTATCTTCTGTGTTTCTGGAAAACCAACGAAAACAAACCTAATTTTGTTTCTGGGGTCCGATCGATCTTGATAATCTTTCGCAAATATAGAAAAAAATGAAGTCTAGACAGAAGTATATTTTCTGTCCGTCGAGACGCGGATTCTTGGTGGAGATGAAATTCCATGCTATCGGGCTGTTCTGATCCGACGTCATCAGCGCGCCAGGGAGGCGCAATCCATCAGAGATTTGAAACTGACAGAGCGTAATCGGGAAAAGATATGATTGATATTCAACCCAAAAATGCGGAAGCTCAAGTCAATTTCGTGCTTAAAAGAACGAGATTAAGAAAAATTTCCATTACGTGGGGGTTTGGACGTACAAAGTGTCGTGGATGATATAGCGTTTTTGAGGCAAATTTAAGATAAAATTTGCGTTAAATTTCCGTCCTTGAAAGACATTTGGCATGTGTCCTGATTGTGCTGCTTAACAAGTAGCTTTATAACTAACTGGAATCGTAATAGACGGGTAAAACCATCGATTATTTCTTTGATTCCTCTAAGTCGCATTCTATGACAGGACAACTATGAAGACAGATCTCGTAGTTGTCGTCTGCACGAGAGGTAGTGGTTGGCCATATAGATACGGTTAAACCATGCATTATTTCTTTCTCTAAGTCGCATTCTATGCCACAAGAAATACATTAGGACAACTATGAAGCCAGATCGCGTGCTAATACGCTTGCATAATAAGCATTGCCCAAGTTAGAAGGGAACAGATACCTGTTATATTAAGATATCACTTCGCCAAATATCTTATCGCCAAATCACGGCGTTGCCATATAGATCGCAATAAACGGTCGAGTTCATTGCAAATTATTTTTGTATGTGTCGTTGTTTTTGCCAATTTTGAAAATAGTTTTGGCAAAATTACTGTATGACGTGTATTCCACTGAGCCGCACAGCGGTGCCAACACTTTGAGGTTATACATACATCTATCGAGCAAGATCCGTAGATAATATATTGCTATATATGTTAGATTTAGTATGGCCCACGTAAGGATAAAAATATTGAACTTGATATGATTATGTGATCATAATCGTCAAAATAACGCACGCTGTAAGAAATGTACAGCAGATTCTACTGGAATTTCAAAGTAATTTTAATTTTGCATAAAGAACCCAAATCTTTTACTTTATCGCTTTTATAAATGTATAGTAGGGGATGTGCTATTTTGGGCGCTTTCCACATGTAGTGGTCTTTTGCGTCGGTCATTTTACGTTAGTATAGCAGTAGGGGAAGAGATTTAAAAACAATCCAATTTCTACTTCCCATCTCGCTGAAACGAACCGCAAAAAGTTCATATACGTGCTCCGATGAGTCAGAAAAAACAATCAAAATCATCCTTCTTTAACGCACAAAGAAATGTAATTCGGTTGGGGGTTAACCCTTGAGTAATAAACAGTCTTGATATGAAGTCGAGTACTTTGTAGATGAGATGTAGGATACAGAAATACGAAGTAGAACAAATAGAAGCAGAGAAAGTAGGTAAGCAGTAGAAAAGTTGTTCCGCGGGGTTGATTTTATTGCGAACGAATGTTTGACTGTATATTTTGGAGTAAAATGGTTGAAGATATATATTCGAACAATTATCACCATAATTTGCAATTAAGCAGGTTGAGAAGTTCCTTTCACGGCGTTGACTTTATTAAGATTAGAGAACGAATCAACTGTACGCCGACTGAGTGACTGTATATTTTGGAACAAAATAGTTGGATATATATATTCGTTATATAAAGTATGAAGGGTTAAAACCGTGACACATTCGCTAAAGTTCGGTAAAAATCGTTCAAAAAAATAAAAAAAAATAATGAGTTTGTTTCTTTATCTTACAGTTCAGCTAACAACAATTATGCCTTGTTTTTCGGTTTTGGATGAATAAATATCGTGATTTCTGTGCACAGTGAATTTACCGCGTCCTGTGGGCACGGGATTTAGAATAGTACTGACGTAATTTCCTGCATGTTTTCGTAAGAGGTGACTAAAAGAAAGCGAAGGAGTATTAGATGGTTTTACTATTGCCCAGGACAGATAACACTCACTGCACTTTACCATGATGGGTAAGTTGCTTTTGGATGCTTTCTGTTTAAGTGCAGTTGCTGGTAATACATCTTCCAGTGACTCTTTGATATCAAGTGACCGTTAGTTGGTTTCCTTTAGGCACTGTTTCCGGTCTTGCTCAGAGTGAATTCAAAGGAAAAAAATAATAAAATTTACAGTAACTACATATTTTCAGAATTTAAATAGACTAGGTAAGTGTGAAGTATTTAGAATTCTAAGATTCCGGGTAATACTTTGGGATTGTTTCACTCGGTGGGGGGTATGGCATGACGCTAAACACAAAAAAATAACTCGTTTTCCCTCTCTATTCATTCAACTTATTTATCAAAACAATGTTGCAAATATCTGAGTCAATTAATGATAGATTTGACATAGCTGGTTTGAATTTGACGAAAAAATTGTTATAGAGTGCAATACACATAAAAAGAGGTTTTGCGTAAGACATCGAAAGTGTGATATATCACGGAATCAGGTGTTGGTCTTAAGATTTATTAAATCTCTTTGATTCATCGATTATTTTTAAAAACAGACATCTCAAGAACAGCGTCTGATGTTAAACCGTTCCCTGTCAAATAATTATGCTGATATCTCAAGCGCGAATTTGGTCCCGTTGAGTTAGTTATATTGGGGAGTCGTCACCCGTCGGTACCCTTCAGTTGAGGGGAAGGGGCGCAAAAATATATTAAAAGCACACTTGTTCCGGAGGAAAAGGATATATAGTGTTTAAGTACTGAAAATTGATGTTCTCAGAAAATTTGGGAACTGATATATAACATCTGGTCTAATAGGGTCTCAGATCAAACAGAACAAGCCAAAAATCAAAATATTTTTCTGAATACATATAATATTTTTATTCCTACAGATTAAAATTCACTGTAAAAATTAAATAAATTAGTAAATCATACCCATCTGTGTCTGATATTTGGGTAAATTTGATTGATCCCTGACCTGAATTTTTACTCCCAATAATATCGTAACTATTAATGAAGTCATCGTTAACTTTTCCAATGAGCGCATCGCTCAAAATATTTGCGAACGTGATGTCCATCAAAACGATGTGTGGGTTTGTCGAAAGAAGAACTATATATTTCTTTGAAATATTATACATCCATCTCAATTGGGTCTCAGACTGTGGTTTGGCGGTTATATTTTGATATTCTGTGTGTGTACACTATAAAAAAGCAGTAAAACTATGACGTTTCGTTGTAGTATTTGTATGTTATTAAAATATGGAGCCGTCTTTTTGATGAGGAGTATGTCAAATATGTTGATGAATATTGATAAACAGTCGCCGAAGAGGTTCGATCAGTAAACACGTGGAATTTTCTCAAATTACAATTTTTTATCCAAATTGTACTTGATGAACGATTGATTGTTCATGATAACAGGGCCTATCCTTCTTCTATGTAGGGCTGGTTAAAACCGAATCATTGGGAATTCAAATCTTATTCGAATATTTTTTCGAATCGGATCGAATCGTTGACTAACAAATATTGCATTTTTACTAATACTAGTATTGTCTCCATTTTGATAGGAAATTCAAATTTACAAATAATAGCATAAACTGTCTTAAAAGTGTCCAAGAGCAAAAATGATCATTTAAATGACGAAATACAATATATTTTGGTCAAATTTGAACAAAATCGATTGCATTTTGTCGTTAAAAAATGAAAAATTCCTCTTCATTTAGCATTTTTTTGTTCCTATGACAGATTCACGATTGATTCGAATAATTTGTACTTCGAATCGATTCGAATTGCCCATCCCTTTGTGTTAGCGGATCCGTATGCGTTAAAGACAAGGTTACAGTAGCAAGATAAACAGATATAACAAGATAAACAATATATAGACAAATTTCGAGTCTAAATCTGTCTAATTTACTTTATGTTTCACAATATTCTTGAGCATCTCGAGTGTTTCAACTACACGTCGACTATATATAGTGCTACGTACAATGACAAGGGGAACTCGCGTGGTATAGAGAGATCGTGGTAATGGGGGTGATAGTATATTTTCAAAATATGAAGCCGCCCTGTTAATGAGAATTATTTCAAATATGAATTGTTGATGAACCGTAGCAGAGGAATTTTGATCAGTAGAAGCGTGAAGATTTTGCAAATTACCATATTTTTTATATAAAATTGTTGCATCTCCTAGGGCATCTCGCGTAATGAACTTGATTTACCCATATGCATTCAGTATACAAGTATCCGATAATGTATGCACAAACCACACATACAAAAACAGGCGGCCGACACTATAACGTATCCGTCGGACCCGTTAGAGATAAAGCAGGAATGGGGCGAGCACAGCGTGCTTGCCAACTAGATAAGTTATAACAAGAGTTGCGGGGATGTTATATTGAGATGTTCTAACCGATACATTTATGCTACGATTTATGGTGATTGGATATAAAATTGATGTGAGGTATTTATTCCATCCCGGCACAACTCATAGCTTAACTGAAACAAAAAACAAAGTTTGTATGGTTTTGACATTGAAATATATTTTTTTGTTGTCAAACATCAGCTTTGGTAAGATTGCGTCACTGATTAAACGAGTTACCGAGGTAGCGAGGTTGACCAACATCTCATATTTGGCTTAAATCTTTATCAGCAAATCAGTTTCAAATCGTGCACGTTCATATGCAATCACAGCAAACTAACAGTAAATCTACTGTACTTTTTTAACAGTGTTATTTTTGAATTTTATTTAAAACACATCCATTGCATTTAGGGCTGGCAAAACCATCGATTTTGGTCAAATTTGACAAAAATCGATTGCATTTTCCCGTTAAAAATGGAAAATTCTACTTTCTTCAGCAAGTTTTTGTTTCTATCACCGATTCATGATGGATTCGAATATTCTGTACTTCGAATCGATTCGAATCACCGAATCGGATTTCCCAGCCCTAATTGCATTGACAACGGCACTTTGGCGGGTCCATGATTAACAAAAAATAATTGTAATTTCAAGAAGTTGTAAATGGTTTGTTTCACTATCACCGCCCGGAGCAGATAGCCTTTTCTGCATTGCGCTTCAGTTTCTTTTGGGATATTTCCTACTCAAACTGCAATTGCTGGTACTACAATTTACTGCAAAAAGACGGTAAATTCACTCACTTTTTGTTACAGTGTGATTTCGAACTTTATCATATCCATTGTGTTGTAAACATTGCCATTTACAAATTTTATTTTGTCAAGCATGCGCCACAGATGGACCGCGCCTCGTCGGCGCGATCCATCAGCGGCCCACGCTCAGCGATACATACATTAAATAGACCATCTTCGGCTGAGTTTGTTGACCACTTCTGGCGATCAGAAATAGGACATTTGTTTGTTGACAAAATAGACAGAGTCATTTTCACCGTCGCCGTAGGAGATTCGTGTCATAAACATGGAAGATAAGTTTTAGAAATTTAAGATAACGTTCAGTCGGTGCCTTTTTTCCCGTTTTCTTACGATTTGGATAAGTTTCAGCGCATGGTTGCATATTAATTGTACGGCCTTGCTTAGGAGTTGTATCGGTTCAGATCTGTTTAAGATGTTTCGTACTTAGAAAGCAGATGAGTGCGGGTACTTTTGTAGGAGGTCGTTTTTGTATCTATGTAATTTCATTAAAGGAATATTATTAATATTAACCCGAATATATGAGTTATAAAAGGTAACTTTTACTCGATTCCCTTTAGGTGGTGTTTCCTGTCTTGCTTAGAACGAAAAAATGAGATAGTTACCAACTCTGCGTAAATAATCGTTAAAGTACAGGAAAATATGACGTCACAGAGCGTGTGATATGACGTCATATAGCGTGCCTAACGCCAATAAAGATGAACATATCGTGGAAATAGCATAGCCCATTGTAGATATACAATGCACTCTGCTATTGGGGTACAGATCTATATGGGATTTTTCCACGTGTGGTGCACTTGCGGATGCTAGATTTGCAGGAGTCTGCTCGCGACACCTTCGAGGGAATATAAATAACTTTTCCTCCTGGGTAAATAACAAATGTCCAGTTACGGGACGCGCATTTCCGCACGTCAGCTAGATAAGTTTTAACAAGAGTGGTGAGATAATGGGTTTGAATACTACATATATTCCAAATATGCTACCACTCATGGTGAATGTAAATTGTCCTCGCGTCGATGAGACGTGGTCCATCTGTGGCACAATCTTAAAAAAACTTTTTTGAACTTGAGTCGCGAACTGAGGCACGGGTCATCTCTGGCTCGCGCTTGGGGAAAAATAATTTCCGATTCGGACATTGCAAATACCTGAAAGACCCACATTACATTTCTAATTGACGTCAACGCGTTTTCTGGACTTGAATTCGTTGTCTGCCATTGACTACTGCGTCGCTAAATATTGTCTTGTCAAGAGGGCTCTCGAGGTAATTATAGCTCTGTTGATAGGAATGTGTGCCTGTAAGCATGGAATTTATAAATAAATCGTGTGCGGACGAGTAAAACATGTTAAAAATAATGGTGGCGTTGTAGTTTAATTTAATTTAAACCGAGTTCGAAATTCGTTATATAAAAAGAACAATGTATCGATATTTAATATAAACGAGATTGCTTGTATTTGGCGATATTTTACTCAATTTGCTGCGATGTAACGATTGGGGCCGCACGGAACCGAATCATTTTTCTGGAATGTAAGAATACCCTCCCGATACTGAAGAATACTGTTTTTACCGAAAGTAGTGATTTCTTATTTGCAGATTTCTTGTTTTATATAATTGGGTTAAATTTTAGCAGTAAAAGCGAGACATTTGCCATCCATCGATTTGCTTCGAAAAAAAAATCCGAATCAAATTCGGATTCCAAAGGATTTGATTGGATATAGATCGCGCCGTCAAGGCGCAGTTGATCTGTGGCAAAGGGTGGGCAAAACCGAATCTATTGAAATTCGAATCTGATTCAAATAATTCTTTCGAATCGAATCGAATCACTTATTCCGTGTAAATAACATATATCCCATTTTTAGAATTAAACCTTGTCTCCATATGAAAATGAAGAAATTGATAGTTTATAGTGTATATTTTCAATTCCTTCTCCGTGTCTCAGAGCAACAATTTTCACACTTAGGCGACAAAATACAACTGGACCAAAATCGATTGTATTTTATCGTTAAATATGGAAATTTACTTTATTTGGCAAGTTTTTGTTCCTATGAACGATTCGTGATTGATCCGAATAATGTATGCCTCGAATCACCGAATCGAATTGCCCAGCACTATCTGTGACCCATGCTTAAAAAAGTAAAAATGTGCGATCGGGACAAACTCGACGTATTGTCGACCAAAACCGTGAAGTACTTGATTATAAAAACAACCGATAGCCCTTGAGATTCCTGTTAAGTGGGAAGCGTCTTTAATACTTTTGCCGAAGAATGTGATAAGTAAACTGTGCCAAGTTCTGAGTGATTTTCGAAGATTTGGACTTCGGTCGTAAAGGTTTAGTGATTGCAGGGTTGTTGAGAATCAGAGCAAAGGAATCTAATCATAAAGAAGTTATTTTGTGAACTATGAGTCACTGATGGACCGCGCCTCGACGGCGCGATCCATCAGTGACTCATATTTAACAAAAGATATCTCAAAGGAATTTTTTTGAATTGGTAGCGATATTTTTTTAAGAAACTTCACACTTAGAAAGGCGAAAAACAGCGCCTAAATGGAACCAACAAACGGCCATTTAATCGCAAAGAGTATTTTACACGATGTAGAATGGAATATCACTTCATTAGATCAGTGTCGCAACTACGTCTACAACAGTGTCGTCATAATCTAAGCACAGGCGCGAATTTTGTGCATTAATCACGAATAAACCAAATCAAGTCGTAATTAGGCGAATGTTGTTTGCCCTAAGTAGGCTTGCACGAGTGTATCTTTATAGTTTTTTGCTGCATGTGCGTTTTTGGGAATGGAAATTCAGGAAGCCCAGGCCGTTTCCATAAATTTTCTTACGTAAGATTACATTTGTATTGAAAAATTATTGTATCTGAACCTGACGGCCACCTATGCCACGACTTTTCAAATTCTCATTTATATACAGCCCACGTACAGAACTATTTTATGTCTTTGAATTTATTTTCACGATTTTCAATTTACAGTCTAGCCTAGTTCAAAATATAGAAATGTAGGCCGCATTCACAGTTAAATATTCTATACCTATTGTGTTCGGCGGCTCCTGGCTCGCCCTCGACGTAGTGGGGTAACACTTTCACATTGGACACAACTGAAATAACGAAGTAACCGAGAGGAGGAAGTCTGCCTTACCCTCTAAGTCAGCAAGCCTGGTAACACCGGTAAAGAGCGATTGCGAAGCTTTAAACTATGGATTTATACACTGTTATGTTATTCGTGACCAGCTTCGTCTGCGGGATCGAATCATTCAAGAAATCTTCAACGTTCACGTCAGGTTATACCTTTATAATATTGTAAACACTGGCGTTTTTTTTTTTTTTTTTTTGGGGGGGGGGGGGGTTGTTTAGCTTAAAACATGGTTATTATATTTACAAGTTCGATATTTAGCTCTGGAGTTTTCAATTTTTTTTGCCCGCATCGCCTACCGTGGCGTCATAATTTGACCGCAATTTTGTTATCAAATTTAGCTCGGTGATTTATGTACAATCACTGCAAATGAACCGCAGATTTCCTGTACTTCGTGCCACAGTATGCTCCCGAATTATATCTTATCCAGTGTTTGTAAACATCTCCGTTCAAAAATGTCAAGTATGTGCGAGAGATGGACCGCGTTTCGGCGGAACATTCGCGATAATTGCGAAAGAACAACTAGTTTACGTGTTTCGTTGATATCTTCCAATGAACTCATTGGAGCCCTGCAGGCACGGGCTTTAGATTAGTCCTCACGCACTTCCCGCGTGTCTTAAGAGGCGGCTAAAAGAACGCAAAGAAGTGGTAAATGGTATTACCAGCGCCCAGGGCAGATACCACTAACTGTTCTTCACCATGACGGTCCAGTTCCGTTTGGGGTGTTTTCCGCTTAAGAGTGCAGTTGCTGGCACTACATTTTTCAATAGGTCTTTCCTATTAAGTGGTCGTTAGTTGGTTCCTTTTAAACACTTTTTCCGACCTTTCTCAGAGTGAATTTCAATAAAAAAAAAACTACCTGTCCCTCTTCCCTTTTTTCCTTCTATCTCTCGTATGCGAGATATGGTTGTACCATTAACTGCCAATGACTACTAATGCAGTTAACTCATGGCTAACTCGTTAATCCGTTAAAGGCCGACCACTATACACGGAATGTAAAACGAACAAGTGCACCCTAAGCGAACCCAATCTATAAGGGACCGTTATATATAGTATAATGTGGTGGGTGGTAGGGGTGAGCAAAACCGAATCATATGGAATTCGAACCTGATTCGGATCGAATCACTAGTTCCGCGTAAATAACGAATTTTCCATTTTTAGTATTTCAACTTGTCTCCATTGTGAAAATGAAAATATTTATAGTTTATAGTGTATATTTTCAATTCAGGCTCCATCTAAGAGCAAGAATTTTCAAATTGTATTTTATCGTTAAAAATGGAAATTTCAATTCATTTGGCAAGTTTTTGTTCCTATAAATGAAGCGCGATTGATTCGGGTAATTTGTGCTTCAAATCGATTCGGATCACCGAATCGAATTGCCCAGACCTAGTGGGTGGTATATGATAGACTAGGAGATGGTAAAAGCGAACCCTATGCAAACACCCCGGATGGGACTCGAACCCACAATCCCTGGCTTAGGAGGCCAATGCCTTATCCATTAGGCCACCGGGGCCTCACAAGAGTGGACGCTAATTTTATTGCTGGAATAAATCTTGCACTTTTAAAACATTTTGGTCTATTAATAGGGGGAGCATTGGAACCCAGGTCTGAATAAACACGTGGAAATGCACATGTTGGTCATTCCACTCGGGTCCTTTGAACAACTGCACTGTAACAAATGTATAGTAAATTTACTGGTCATTTGCAGTAATTGCATATTTCCAAAGTTAAAAAAAACGCCATGTTGATGAGATTTATGCCAATTATGGGCTGCTGATGGACCGCACCTTCGCGGTGCGTTCCATTAATAAAATGCAATAGGTTTTGGTCAAATTTGACCAAAATCGATTATATTTTGTCGTTAAAATATGAAAATTGTTGCTCTTAGACATGGCGTGTGATTTGATAATACATTATAAACGATAAATTTCTTGATTTTTGACATTGGAGACAGGTTATAATTCTAAAAATGGGATATTTGTTATTTACACTGAATTAGTGCTTCAATCCAATTCGAAAAAATTATCCCAATCAGTTTCGAATTCCGAATGATTCGGTTTTGCCGAGCCCTAGTTCTAGGCCCCGATATATCATTTATCAGAAACGTAAGAGCCTTTTGATCGACACGATCCATCAGTAACACATGCTTAATAAAAGATATTTTGAAGCATTTTTTTATTGGAAAGCAGGCGCTCGGTTATGAATCGGCCAAACATGGAAATCGCATAAACCCGACTGAGCCACCGGGCAAATTTTATCGCTATATTTAATATCGCAAAAGATTAATTTTCCGAATGTGTCGAGGACTTTCAAGAAATCCGAAGGCAAAGCGAATAAGGTATTTCATGCCAAATCGAAATTTTCATAATTCGGAGTCAAGACGTGAAAATGTATCAATGTAGTAACATCAAATGCACACATACACAAAATTCAATCGTTATGACAGAGTGCAGTGAATGGTATCTGTCCTGGGCGATGAGTCCGTAACTTTCAAGACATCCGAAGGCAACGCGACTAAGATATCTTACGCCAAATCAAATTTTTCAAAAACCGAAATCCAGACGTGAAAATGTATTATTGTAGTAACATCAAATGCACTCAGACACAAAATTTAATCCCTATGGCACAGTGCAGTGAATGGTATCTGCCCTGGACGATATGTCCGTGACTTTCCGGAAACCCAAAGGCAATGCGACTGTGGTATTTTATATCAAATCAAATTTTTTCCAAAATCCAAAGTCAAGACGTGGAAATGTATCAATGCAGTAACGTCAAATGCATTCATACACAAAATTCAATCATTATGGGAGAGTGCAGTGAATGGTATCTGCCCTTGGCGACGAGTCCGTGACTTTCAGGAAATTTGAAAGCAATGCGACTATGATATTTTATATCAAACCGATATTTTAACGACCAAAGTCAAGACGTGAATATGTATTGATGTAGTGACATCAAATGCATATAAGTCAATCATTATGGCAGAGCGCAGTGAATGGTATCTGCACTGGGCGATAAGTCCGTGACTTCCAAGAAATCCGAAGGCAATGTGACTATGATATTTTATACCAAACCGGAGCCCAAAGTCAATACGTGAAATGGTATCGTCTCGCATATTTCGAAATCCGACGCTCAACTAATTAACGAACTCAAAATACTTCCGTTTGGCAATGGCACGCGACCATAACGTCTAGGTTGGTGGTCGATTTTTAAACAATACTGAGCACTTGACCTTATAGTGACAAACTCATTAAATCAGCTGTTTTGTTCGGAATCAAAGATTACGTGCAGTGGACTGTCGGTCCCTTTTCCTCGTGTTCTTACAACTTCGGATCCGTATGTAGTTAACCCCAAAAAGATGCTTGAATATGATAGTATTAAAGTGATAAAACAGACTAACAACATCTCATTCCACGAAAAAGTGAGTTTATTGGGAGTTTGAATGTAGGGCCGGGTTATTCGAAGCGATTCGAAGCACACGCTATTCGAATCAATCGCGAATCGTTCACAGGAACAAAAACTTGCCAAATGAAGTGAAATTTCCATTTTTAACGACAAAATACAATCGATTTTGGTCAAATTTTGGTCAAATGGAAATTGTTGCTCTTAGACATGGAGTCTGAATTGAAAATATACACTATATATAAATGTCTTGATTTTACAATGATGTCGTTATACTAAAAATGGAATATTTATTATTCACACGAAATTAGTGATTCGATTATCCTAAAACACTAATATTTGTCTGTTTTTTGATTTAGAAAAATCTCTTCGTCCGTTTTGTCAGGCATAAGGCGCCGACGCTGAGGATTTTTCTGTAAAAAATCGGAATATTTCCACTTCAATTAGGAAGCTTCGGTACGACTGAGTCGAATAATTTGTGCTTCGAAATGATTCGAATCCCCGAATCGAGTCCCCCAGCTCTAGTCACCTATAGATCGCAGCGATGAGTCTCGGACCATCAGGACCATGTTTGAAAAAATTATATTTCTGATCTGAGACAATCTAACAAGATAAATCATTTTATTAACATTGTCACGAATGACCTTTGAACCAGGAAGTCAAAGATCAAGTGACCCAGCCGTTAGATCTGATACGATTACATCTTCTATGTAACTTGAGCGCGAATGAGATTTTTGATTGACATGGTTCGAGTTTTGATTCAGTGATTCAATCAAGCTTGAAAAAAAATATCCGAATCGTATTCGGATTCAAAATGATTCGGGTTGGCCTAGCTCATCGCCCAACGCGGGGTGAATGTATGTGCAGTAAATGTAAGCAGTGATCTATGCAGAACCCTTGAAAAGTAAAGGGTCAAAATTTCAATAATTTTCGAAGTCAAATTGTGACGTCATAATAGGCGCCGCAGTCGAAATATTTCCCTAAAAATAATGCTTTTAGTGTATATTCCCATAAAGTATGACTAAAATCATGCCGGAGGCGCCGCGAAAATTTTTTACGGGAAGAGATTTGGGGACCTGAATCAGACTAATAATTTTTAAATCGTATGCGAGGTTCCCTACCTTTCAAAGCTCTCAAAGGGTTATTTTGAAACTTTTTTAGTCGGCGGAGGGGGCGACGCATGAGAATTCGCACCATGCATATTCATGCATTAACAGGAATTATTTTACAAAATCGTCGATTTTTGGTCACTGTTATGATTTATTTTTTTATAGCCAATTTAGTGGACCACCCTGTCCAAGGCCCTGTAACAGCGCCACTTATAGGCGGCAGGGTTACAATTACTGGAAAGATATCATCTTTTCCTGTTTGTCTTAGCCCACCCAAGTTATTACACCCTGGGTTGAGTGATGGGCATGGATAAGCGAGCCGGCTCGCCGGGGCTCGAACCCGAGGTCTTCAACCCGCGATGCCAACATGTTTAACCACTAGGCCATCGCGCCACGCAAAAGCTACAAATCGAATTTAGTGCGAATCGAATTGCCCGGCACCACTTATAGGTAGGCCAAGTCTAAATTAGAAGCGCTGGATTATGGGCGCTGGTTCTGGGCCTCAGCAATTCAAAAAAATTTGACTTGACATGTTTTACAAAGCATGAGTCGCTGGTGGATCGCGCCGTCGAGGCGTGGTCCATCTGTGAATCATGCTTGACAAAATAACTCGTACAAATTTTTTTTATCTCAATTCACTTTAAGCAAGGCTGAAAGCAGTAAAAGGACCCAACTAACGGCCACTTGATAGAAAAACCACTACAATATGTAGTAACAGCAACTGCACTCAAAGCGGAAAACAGAACTGAACCGCCATGATAAAATGCAGTAAGTGGCATCTGCCCTGAGCGATGGTAGAACCATCTACGACTTCTTTGCTTCCTTTTAGTCGCCTCTTACGACACGCAGAAAATACGTAAGGACTATTCTAAGGCCTTTATCTACAGGGAATATATCGACTATAAAATGTTTTATTTCAGCTTTTACCTTTTTTGTTTTTAGAAATCGATTTATTGAGAGCGGCCAGGAGCGAGAAGTCAGCAAGTCGTGTCACAGAAAGAGTAGCTCGGACTTTAACCAAAGCCCATTCAATATCCCTGTCGTTTGAAGTTCGAATTCCACCGAATGAGTTTGTTTCAATATTTGGGATTTACGACAAACCTGGCCAAGGGAAATATTTTGAAGTTACTGTGAATGGGAGGCAAGATAAAGGTGAGCAGAGTGGCAGAATCATCGGATGTCTAAAGTGTTTATTTCGTTTTTTTTTCGAATGAACAAAGAGCTTCAAAATCATCAACACTGCAATTTCATAGCAGTGTTGATGAATTTGAACCTTTTTGTACAGTTTGATCAAAAACTCAACTCAAAAAAGATAATTTAATCTTTTGAATAATGGAATATTATCCAATTGTTAAATTTTCTTCTTATGGAACCCTTTTTTTCGGTTATTGAGTAACAGAAAAGCTGACATGCGGGAATCAAGAATACAAAAAAAAGCCAGACAAAGGTATTAAAAATATTCAAAATTCAATACATAAAAAAAACGTGATAACGTTCTAATAATTTAGATGAACCAAATTGCAGATATTTGACTAAATTATGCAACAAAGTGATGATTTCTGTTCAAAAGAATATCAACTTAACATGTTTTCTCATTGCGCGTGTGCGAGAAGTACAATGGTTGAGAATATTTTGCACAATAAGAACATATTCACTATATAAACATAATTTCTGCACTGTAACAAAAGTACAGTAAATTTAATGGTCATTTGCAGTTATTGTATATTTCCAAAAGTTTAAAGTCAAAAAAACGCCATGCTGATGAGACTTATGCAAATTATGATCTGTTGATGGACCGCCGGCGTAAGATTACACTTCGTGGTGCGCCGCTCTGATTATATTAAATACACTGTAACAAAAGTACAGTAAATTTACTTGTCATTTGCAGTAATTGCATATTTCCGAAGTAAAAAAAAAACGCCATGTTGATGAGATTTATTCGAATTAATGGCTGTTGATGGACCGCACCTTCGCGGTGCGCTCCATCAACACCCCATATTTGGCCAAAAATGTCAATTTTGATTTTTCTCAATACCGCCAAGTAAAATTACTATCAAAGACCAGTGATTTGGTTCAGTTTTGTTACAGTGGGATATCGATTTGATATGAATTGACAAGAGCTAGGTAGGTCGGCAATCAATTTATATTACATCATAAATTAAATCAAAATATATAAATCTGAGCCATTAGGAGTTTTAATCAAGTTACGTAGCGAAGACGACAGTGATGACGTCATTATTATCAGAGCTGAGATGGTATTACTTTTTCCGAATGTTTCTGATTTGGACGCTTGGAGGCACTGCAATATTCATCTAAGTCCTTTTTCAGCCGTAACTCTTTAAAATAGCTTTTTTTCGAACTCCTCAAAATAGTAGAATTGAAAATACTTTCTTGACTCCGAATCGATTATTTAACAAATTTTCATCTTTCGCATTAACAGTTTCGATCAAGTCACGTGATGAAGACGACAGTGACGACGACTTGCAGGTGACGAGTTTTCGTAAAGTTGGGATCGCGAACGGACAATGGCATACGCTGTTGATACATTTCGTTGCTAAAGAGTAAGTGATATTTTCACTTTTTAAGGCTTCCCGATCAGATGTCTTTGTCGAAACATCCTTTAGTAGCTAGTCAAATATCAGTCAGGTAAATAGGTAAAAATACTTGGTAAAAAACTGAATAAATTAGGTATACTAGGTAAACTCTGTACTTTTACCTTAAATCGCTAACACTGCTACTATTTCATATAAGATAGTATTCGGTTATATATGAATATATGCTCATACATAGTTGGGATGTGGCAACTGTGGTGTGAAAATTTTGCAAGAACGTTGAAATTACCAATCAATATCTTTTCAGGGTTTTTCGAATTATTTGCTATGACCTGTATGTGAACCTAACGGGGGGCTTATACCCAACAACCGTTAGGGACGGACCTTTGTAGTGACTGTGTATCTGTTCTATGTTATACACCTATCCGCGAAGTGCTTTACCGAAGGGCAAGCTCGGTGGTGAAACGGTCAAGCATCGAAACACCGGCCTTCAGGATAATACGATCGCGTTTAACCGACTGAGCCACCGAGCCAAGCTCAATCAATCGACCAATCAAAACTTTGTAATTTTAGAGTATTATTTTATCATTTAGCATCTAGAATCGTCCAAAATTCTCCAAAACTTATACAAAAAACCAACTTCTAAATACTCGAAGAAATATTAAAATTAAATTTTGAAGTAGCCTACGAGCTCATTTACGAACTTTTACTTTTCGCGAAAGTGAGATTCTGAACCATAGATATATGTGTGAAAGAACTGTTCCAGATCCAAATTGAGCTAAAATCTCTAGTATTTCGGATGTGATAAAAAAGCCATCAAATTCAAGAGCGCTAATGCGCTGTGTAATCTTGCCAAGGTAGGTAATTGCAGGAAACTAAATCCGCCATGTGTAGCCAGCCAGTATCATATTATAAGCAGGAAACATTCGATAGTGAAACTGAACCGCCGAGTTCAAAAGTGACGTAAAATTGCATCTTTGGATACAACATGGAAGCGATCAAATCCAATAGCGGCAACGCTTCGTGTAATCTTTCCAAGATGGATAATTGCAGGAAACTAAACCTGGTCTTGCGTTTCTACCTTGGAATTGGATCAAAGATCCCAGGCGCTCAAGAGATCAAATAAGAAGTCATATGCATTAGATATTATTATATTTTATAATTAAGAATTATCGAAATTGTCACTTTTGGCCTACGGTTATGATCACTAGCGTACTTCAGGGTGGTCTGTCGTCGACTGAAAAAAATAAAAAAATTACCTTTTAAGGTCTTTTCAACGTAGAAAATCTCAAAAAAAAATCGCGCTTTCGGGGCGCATAGCATACCGTACATATTTAATTCCCTTTGCACAATTTTTTCGCGCATTTAAAGCGATTTTTAGCATGGTTTATAGTAATTAGTAATAAAAATTAGGCAATTTCCAGGGAAATTTTTTAGCCTGAAGCGCCAATAATGATGTCATAATTTGACCTGAAACCCTTTGATTTATTTTTTGTAAAAGTGAGATTCTGAACCATAGATATATTTGTGAAAGAACTGTTCCAGATCCAAATTGAGCTAAAATCTCTAGTATTTCGGATGTGATAAAAAGCGATCAAATTCAAGAGCGGTAATGCGCTGTGTAATCTTGCCAAAGTGGGTAATTACAGGAAACTAAACCCACCATGTATTACAGCCTTGGAATTGGATCAAAAATTTTAAACGGTTCAAGGTCGCAATTCACGTAAGGTTGTCTCACCAATGCATTGCGTAGCGTTTTGGGTAACAAAATAAAACGGCCATACACGCCCTATTGCTTTAGATAATCGTGTTCACATGCCCACAAAGCTCAAAAGCACGCAAGGAAACAAGCACTCTCCCGGAAAAAGAGGTCGCCCGGTAAAAAAGTCGCCTTCTGGAATTACCCCATTATTGCCAAAGAATTGTGACGTGTTTGATGAGTCATTTTGACGATTTGACGACGATCGGTGTTATCGCAAATGTTTATACAAAATTTCAAATTCAAGTGACTTCCTTGTTCATACTAGCTCCAAAAAATCACACCTGTTCCATGTCCCCACCAAGGCAGGCTCTTCATTGAAATCAGGGTCCTCCGGCGATAAGCAGGAGGTATCCGTTTTTTTTTAATCATCCGAACACTCTATCGAGCATATACTTATAACACATGAACGGTTTAAAAACGCTTGCCAACTTATATATGGCCATGTGCAAACTGCAGATAAAAGATGTCCACACACTATATCCAATCCTGCTTGGTGTTCGGAAATCAATCTTGGGATAACGGTCCATAGATCAAAAATCCCTGTTTAATAAAATACAGCCATGCAAAAAATGCTGATAAATGATATCTCAGATTTAATCTTGATTTCTACTCGACGACGCTTCAGATAATATTCAGTAAGTTTACCTTAAAATTCATTGGTGATGAAGGCTTAATATTTCCAGGCGACCGTTTTTCCAGGAAACTTTTCCTCTGGGCGACTTTGTTCTACGTCACTTAGATAGACAAAATTCGATACAGGAACTGAACTACAATTTTCCTTTGTCCAAAAGTGACGTAAAATTAGTTCCTCGAATGTAAAGTAGAAACGATCAGTTTCAACAGCGGCAATGGCTTCTGTAATCTTGCCAAGATGGGTTATTGTAGGAAATCAAACCCCCCTTGCCTTATAGCTTTGGAATTGGATCAAAGTTCCCAGACGTCGTCGCAACGTGCATTTTCAATTCAACGCAACTGAACGGATTGGAGTATGCATGCTATCCCAATCAGTAATTTCATTTATTTGAGCATGAGCCACAGATGAACCGTGCCTAAGCGGCACGATTCATCCGTAGCTCATACTTAACAAGATATGCTTGATTAGAATATTTATGACTAGAACACAGAGTGCTCTTTCGTTGCGTTGAACTGTGCGTGATTGTGAGTGTTCACTGTGTATGTCAGTGTTAACGCAAAGCAGTCATTCAAGCAGTATGTGCAAAACAGCATGTACCGCACATGTACTGTATGTACAAAACAGCATGTACCGCACATGTACCGTATGTACAAAACAGCATGTACCGCACATGTACCGTATGTACAAAACAGCATGTACCGCACATGTACTCTATGTACGAAACAGCATGTACCGCACATGTACCGTATGTACAAAACAGCATGTACCGCACATGTACCGTATGTACGAAACAGCATGTACCGCACATGTACCGTATGTACAAAACAGCATGTACCGCACATGTACTGTATGTACAAAACAGCATGTACCGTATGTGCAAAACAGCATGTACCGCACATGTACTCTATGTACGAAACAGCATGTACCGCACATGTACCGTATGTACAAAACAGCATGTACCGAACATGTACCGTATGTACAAAACAGCATGTACCGCACATGTACTCTATGTACGAAACAGCATGTACCGCACATGTACCGTATGTACAAAACAGCATTTACCGCACATGTACCGTATGTACAAAACAGCATGTACCGCACATGTACTGTATGTACAAAACAGCATGTACCGTATGTGCAAAACAGCATGTACCGCACATGTACTGTATGTACAAAACAGCATGTACCGCACACGTACTGTATGTATAAAACAGCATGTACCACACATGTACTGTATGTACAAAACAGCATGTACCGCACATGTACTGTATGTACAAAACAACATGTACCGCACATGTACCGTATGTACAAAACAGCATGTACCGCACATGTACCGTATGTACAAAACAGCATGTACCGCACATGTACCGTATGTACAAAACAGCATGTACCGCACATGTACCGTATGTACAAAACAGCATGTACCGCAACGCATTGCATCGTTATACCTGTGCTAAGCTATCGGCTAGCCAGCCAGTATCAAATTTTAAGCAGAAAACATTCGATAGTGAAACTGTACCGCTGAGTTCAAAAGTGACGTAAAATTGCATCTTCGGATACAACATGGAAGCGATCAAATTCAATAGCGGCAACGTTTTGTGTCATCTTTCCAAAATGGGTCATTGCAGGTAACTGAACCCGCCTTGCGTTACGAACTGGAATTAGATCAAAATGTCCAGAAGGTTTGCGCCAGCGCCTACTACGCATAAACTTACGCAAAAACCGAGCACTCTCCGATAGCTTGCATGGCAAACCGTTCAGTGGCGTTGGAAAACGTATCGCTCCAGCGTAAAACGCAAGGTTAAAATAGAGCAAACCTAGAAAAGACTCAAAACGCGAAAGGCATACGTATATTGCGACCTTGACTGTACAAACGTGAAGGCCATTTCTGTTCTGTTAGGTACCTAGAATGCAACACAATACATCGGGAAAACAACTTTATTACGAGTATTGTGGCCTAGAAGATAGATAAGATAGCTTCGCCTCTATTGTGGTTTAGGAAGAAAACTGAACTGGTTTTTGTTCAAAAGTAGGATAAAGGATACTTTTTCAGATGTAATTTAAAGGTGATCAAATTCAACAGCGGCAATGCTCTTTGTAATGTTGCCAAGATGGATAATTGCAGGAAACTAAATCAGGCCTTGCGTTTCTACCTTGGAATTGGATCAAAGATCCCAGGCGCTCAAGAGATCAAATAAAAAAAATAGTTAAGGAATCCGATGCATTGGATATTATTATATTTTACAATTAAAAATTATCGGAATTGTCACTTTTGGCCTACGGTTATGATCACTAGCGTAGTTAAGGTAGCCCGCCGTCGACTGAAAAAATGACATTTTAAGGGCTTTTCAACGTAGAAAATCTCAAAAAAAGGTTGCGCGCTTTCGTACTTATTTACTTCCCTTTGCACAATTTTTTTGCGCATCTAAAGCGATTTCAGTACGGTTTATAGTAATAAAAAAATAAAGCAGAAATTTCCGGGGAAATTTTTTTTGCCTGCGACGCCAATGAAGACGTCATGATCTGAGCTCAAACTTTTTCAAATTTTGTCGCCTTCCCCTCAAGGTTCTGAAGACGCCACTATCCACTGCCAGGGCTGGGCAAAACTGAATCATTAGGAATTCGAATCTGATTCGTAAAGTTTTTTTCGAATCGGATCAATCCCCACCTCTATGTAAATAACAAATACTATAATTTTCAAATTTTAACGAAGGAATGTAATCGATTTTGGTCACATTTGACCAAAAACAATTGCATTTCGTCGTTAAAAATGAAAACCCTAGGTCATTTAACAAATTTTTGTTCCTCTGAACGATTCACGATTGATTCGAATAAATCTGGCTTCGAATCTCCGAACTGAATAGCCCAGCCCTACCCACTGGTCATGATTTATTTTCAGCTGTAAAATCAGCATGGCCTAACCTATAATTTAAGGCCGGAAGCAGCGTCTAGAAGGAACCAGCTAAGGGCCACTTCACAGCAGAGATCTACTGCAAGATGCAGTACCAGCAACTGCGCTCTAAGAGAAAACGTGCTAAACCACCTTGGTGAAGTGCAGGGAGTGGTACCAGCCTCAAACGATGGTAAACCACCTATCACTTCTTTGTTTCCTTTTGGACGGCTCTTACGATACGCAGGAAATACGATTGGTATATTTTAAAGCCAGAGTGAATTTCCTTCACAAAAACGATGGTTTAAGAATAATAGAAAACACGAAATCCATTTCCTCATGTTAGGATGTTCGTTGATAATAAAACCAAGTTATTCAATAAGAAAATGCGAGCAAAAATTGAATACTATATGTTTTATTCGCAATGTTCACAATATTTCTTATTCAAAAATTTGCAAATATAGCGTTTTGCCAACATTTTGAGAGTGATCGGTTAAACAGAGTCTGATATATTTTCTTAAACACATTTTGACAAGCCTGAGTCACTGATGGACCGCGCATCCGAGGCGCGGTCCATCTGTGGCTCATGCTTGACAAAAAAAATTTATTTGTGGGGAAGAAGATATATTAGCTAAATTAAGCAAAGATGCAGAAACGAAAAGTTTGCTGTGACCAGGATTCGAACCTGGGTTATCACGGCCACAACGTGAGGTACTAACCACTATACGATCACAGCTTAGCACGGTTCGCCAATCGACGGCCGCGGCGACCTTTGTCGAGAATACAAATATATAATTCGAGAGAATGTCTCCTTTCTCTCGTGTCGCTTTCATCGTAGGAAAATGACATAGGTATTCAGGAGTGAACAGGTAACGGTGCTGACCGTTTTATGTGGTTTAATGTTTTACCGTTTTATGTGGTTTAAAACGTTGGAATGTCAACTTTTTTCGATCGTCACCGCAATGCAAAAGTTTAAGACAGTGAAATCTCATATTTGAATTATTTTCTTGTCGTGTTTTACTTAATTTTGAGCCCAGTAGGTACGGGCTTTTCAATAGTCCTAACGTATTTTCCGTGTGTCGTATAAGCTAAAACGACCAAAAGGAAACGAAAAGTGGTGGGTGGTTTTATCATCGCCCACGGCAGATACCACTCACTGTACTTTATCATGATAGTTTACTTATGTATGTGATGTTTTCCGGTTTGAGTGCAGTTGCTGGCATTTTAGGTTGTAGCAACTCTCTGACATTTATGTGGCAGTTGGTCAGCTCCTTTTAGGCACTGCTTTCAGCCCAGGGATATCTACAAGCAAACTTGCTCCCAATTTCCAGAAGATTGTCAAAAGCTGTGAACAGTTTCACAAGTCTCATTAACTTTTGTGATGATGATTGCCTAGTTTTGTACCCGAATGTGAAATAAAAAAAATTGTGTGTTAATATGAATATGTGTTTATTTACACACCAAGTAAGTTTCCTACTTTGTGCATAATAGTAATAGTGAATAACTGGAATATTTGTTATTTTTATGAAATCAACGATTCGATCCGATTCGAAAAAAATATTCAGATCAGATTCGAATTCCAAATGATTTGGTTTTGCCCAGCCCTATCCCAGCCTTGCTTAGAGCGATAAAAAAAAGTATTTTTCCATTACGTGGTTAGTTGAAAATAATCCTTCAATTTTTTTGATCAGCTCTGGTATGGCGGAGACACACTTTTTACTCGACTGTGTGGAGAAAGGTAGAGCCGAACATCCGTGGGTTGCAGACTCAATACGGAGGAATCGAAATAACAGCATGATGATCAAACTGGGATCGAAAAGTTCGATTGATATAAACGTAAGAAAATTATTAGTAGAGGTTTGGGTTTTAGAATTTCGAATGGAATCGAATCAATATTAATTCGAATCGATTCTAAGCATTTTGAGGAAATTTGTTGTGATTCTAATAGATTCCCGCTGCGTCGTTGTGAATTCTGTCGTTTTTATACCTTGAGAGAAAACATTTTAAAATTATTTGGCTATTTGGCGATATTTATGATAATTTTTTGTCACTTTTGTTTTGTAAAGTCGTAAAATCAATACACAACTATTTGTTCTTGTTCAGGGTAGCCCGAATTTGAACGATGAATACTTTTTTTTGATCTTGTAATAAAACTAATACATTAGGGTATCTAACAGTTATGGGAATGTTTTTTTTTTTTTTTTTCTAAATAGAATCATATTTGAAAGGATTTGATTTGAAATTGATGCATTAGAACTAGAGATGCAATTCGAATTCGAAACCTACCTCTCTCAATTTATTGGTTCTGTAATAGATATTCTGCAAATAATAACGAAAAGGTCTAATAGTAGGCACCATTAAAATCTTATAGATAGCAAAAAATATATATAGAATGTGGTCTATCCAAATCCGTTGACAGAAATTAGACCCCCTGTTACGAGAGCTGAGAGACAAGTTTCAGTGTCTTCCGACGACCTCAACTGTGATTTTGATAAAAAATTGTTGTTGTACTTTTCTAAATATGCAGTGTCTGCACATGTTTGTCAAGTACGAGTCAGTGATGGATCAAGCCTTCTATAGAGCCCATGCAAAAAGAAATGTTTTATTATTTTGTTATTTTTATCGAAATTCACTCCAAGCAATGCCTAGAAGGAACTAACTAACGACCACTTCATAGTAAAGAGTATCTGGTATCTGCCCTAGGCAATAACAACCCATCCACCACTTCTTTGCTTCATTTTAGTCGCCTTTTGCGCCAAACAGGAAATACACTGCGACAAAAAATGCAACAAAATCGCTGGTCTTTGACAGTAATTTTACTTGGTAATAATGAAAAAAATTCAAAATTGACTTTGAATTGACCTCGAAAGTGCTGTCCACCAAGAGCCCATAATTGGCATAAATCTCATCAACATGTAGTTTTTTTAACTTTGGAAATATGCAATTACTGCAAATGACCAGTAAATTTACTGTACTTTTGTTACAGTGTACGTAAGACTATTCCCAAGCCAGTACCTACTTACGTTGTGCTCTGACATTTTACATAAAAAAATAATGATTTATTCAAAACATATTTTCCCATGAAACCGATCACTAAATCAAATTACTAAATATTTATTCTTTTCAGACGCACATGCGCAAAGCTGTCCTAGTCCACGACGAGCAGTTAGCAATGGTTCGTCGAAACTACGGGGGTTACTGCACTCAGGCAGATATAGGAACCGGGTCGGATCCTACGTTGTTGAATTTGATTAACACATATGAACCTGTCTCGGAGCTTATAGTTCAGATTTCGGGTATGATTTGCAAATATATGTGCGATAAAAATGTGCGCGATACCGGCTCTTCACAAGTAGGGCTGGGCAATTCGATTCGGGAATTCCAATCGCTTCGAAGCTCAATTGCTTCGAATCAGTCGCGAATCGTTCATAGGAACAAGAACTTGCTAAATGAACTAGAATTTTTATTTTTAACAACAAAATACGATCGATTTTGGTCATATTTGCCGTTAAAATGCGAAAATTGTTGTTCATAGTGTGAATTTAAAATACACTATAAACCATAAATTTCTTGAGTTTTACAATGAAGAGAGTTGTAATAGTAAAAATGGAATATTTGTAATTTACATGGAATTCATTTTTCGACCCGATTTGAGGAAAATTATTCGAATCATATTCGAATTCCAAATGATTCGGTTTTGCCCAGACCTATTCACAATAAACAAGTTCAGCATGCGCTATGGAAGGAACGCGCGTCGGGGTCACGAACTCAATTTTTCGCGCCCGATTTTGTCAAGTTGGTGCCGTATATAGATGGCTTATATGAAGGATATTTTTTTATTAAAAATGATAGGTAGGTGAGCTTCGCGCCTCGAATCGATTCGGTGCACAGATCAGTCGCCAATAGGGCTGGGCAATTCGATTCGAAGCAAGATTTATTCGAATCAGTCGTAATTAGACCAATTTGACCAAAATCGATTATATTTCGCCGTTGAAATATTAAAATCGTTGCTCTTACAGTGTGAATTGAAAATACACCATAAATGATGAATTTCTTCATTTTCACGATGGAGACTAGTTATAACAGTAAAAATGGGATATTTTATTATGTTCACAGAATTAGTAATTCGATCCGATTCGAAAAAATATCCGAATCAGATTTGAATTCCATATGATTCGGTTTTGCCCAGCCCAAGACGTGAATCGACCCCAGGAACAAAACTTGCGGAGTAAAGGCGTTTACTTATATAATTATTAGTGAATTTGCAGCAGATTGCTTTATTCTGACAAAGGGGAAAAATTGTATTGGAAAAACCGGAACATTTGCTATCTATGTTGAATTAATGATTCGATCGGACTCGAAAAATTATTGGAATCAGATTCGTTTTTTTATATTGAAATTGGCTCATAGCAATGTTTTACGGGACTTTCAAAAAGCCTCCCAAAACAACTACTGTTCGAAGAGCTACATAAGTATAGAAATAGAGACTATAGGATCTTCCTTTCCAAAAAATACCTATCAAGTCGAGTTTTAAAAGCTTGCAGATCCAGACAATCGGGAAAACAGTGTGAAGGCAATGAGTTCCAAATCACAAAAGTTCGCGGAAAATAACATCTCGCGTAAAATTCTGAATGATCCGGTTTCGCCCTGCCCTACTTACGCGCAGATTGAAGTAGAAATTTTATTTTTAACGATAGAATGCAGCAAAAATTTTCTCGTTTTGGTTAAAATTTATTTTTGCACTTAGAGAGGAAGTGTGATTTGAAAGGACTTCGTGACTTACAGTATGTTTACATCGTTAGCAATGCATTCGTGGCCATACTCCTCATTATTTAAATAATTGAGGCTGATTTTGACGATAACACAATCATTGCTGTTTACATAGAACTAACAATTCCATCTAATTCGAAAAATTTATCCGAATCAGATTCGAATTTTATATGATTCGGTTTTGCCCAGCCCAAGACGTGAATCGACCCCAGGAACAAAACTTGCGGAGTAAAGGCGTTTACTTATATAAGTATTAGTGAATTTGCAGCAGATTTCTTTATTCTGACGAAAGGGAAAATTGTATTGGAAAAAACGGTACATTTCCTATCTATGTTGAATTAATGATTCGATCGGACTCGAAAAATTATTGGAATCAGATTCGTTTTTTTTATATTGAAATTGGCTATAGCAATGTTTTACGGGCTAGCCTCTCAAAACAACTACTGTTCGAAGAGCTACATAAGTATAGAAATAGAGACTATAGGATCTTCCTTTCCAAAATATACTTATCAAGTCGAGTTTTAAAAGCTTGCAGATCCACACAATCGGGAAAACATTGTGAAGGCAATGAGTTCCAAATCCCAAAAGTTCGCGTAAAATAACATCTCGCGTAAAATTCTGAATGATCCGGTTTCGCCCTGCCCTACTTACGCGCAGATTGAAGTAGAATTTTTCATTTTTGACGATAAAAAGCATCAAAAATTTTCTCGGTTTTAGTTAAAATTTATTTTTTGCACTCAGATTTGTGTGATTTGAAAGGACTTCGTGACGTACAGTATATTTACATCGTAAGCAATGCATTCGTGGTCATACTCCTCATTATTTAAATAATTGAGGCTGATTTTGACGATAACACAATCATTGCTGTTTACATAGAATTGAAAATCCCATTCGATTCGAAAAAATTATCCGAATCATATTCGAGTTCCAAATGATTCGGCCATATTCGTGATAACTTTGACTGCAGGAACCAAATCTTCAAATGAGTAAGGTTTTGTGGGAATATTATTGTAATCAGATTCGATTTTGTCATTAAATTTGACTCATAGCAAGGTTTTACGGGACTTTTCGTGAGCTTCCCAAAAAAACCATAGCACTTTTTATCAGATGGAAAAAATGGTACTAATTTGCATTGAATGCCATATCAAGATACAATATATATTTTTTAATTTTTTCACAGATCTGGCATCGGTCTTACGCGACATCCACTCAGGCATCAAAGCGCAGGCGATTGAAACCAAAGAATTGCGGAAAGCTTTGCAACAATGTAGCGCTTGTACTGGGGGTAGAAGTAAGTCGTCATGATTTTTTTCTGGTCACTAACCCCCCACTCCCCTCTTTTTCTCTATTATCAGGAATGATTCATTTTGACTCGAGGTTTGAATTATTTCTAATGCTGGGTTGATTCATCTCCGCGATCTGATGTAATTCTCTAGGAACTCCCCAGTCCGATAAATTTTGTCGAAACAACCTTTGTTAAGTATGAGTAAATTAAGTATAAAATCATATTTTGGAGTGGATCACCCTGGACAAGGCCCTGTACCAGCAGACACTTATAGACGGGCAGGGTTAGAATTTTATTTATAGCCACTTCTTAGAGTGGCTGTCCGTCTATAAGTGGCCGTTGTTACAGGGCCTTGGACAGGGTGATCCACTCAAAGAAGTGGCTATAAAAAAAAAAAAACCTTGGCCCTGTAACAGCGGCCACTTATAGACGGGCAGGGTTACAATTGCCGGAAAGATATGATCTTTTCCTGTTCGGCTTAGCCTACTCAAGTTATTACACCCTGGGTTGAGTGGTGGGCATGGATAAGTGAACCACACTCGCAGTGTTAGAATAGCTGGAAAGATATGATTTTCGTCATTTTCACCTTAGCCTACCCAAGTTATTACACCATGGGTTGAGTGGTTTGCATGGATTAAGGAATCGGTCATCGACCCCACTATCTTCAACCTGCGACGCCAACATTTTGAACCCCTAGGCCATCGCTCCCATTTTGACCAATCAGTTTCCTTCAGTGTTTTCACACTTCGCAGAATTTAATCGAAATTCGCCCTTTACAAGGCCAGAAGCGGCGCTTAGGAGGGACCAACAAGCTGCTACTCTGATAGAAACGAAACTACTACATAATGTAGTGATGGCATGTGCACTCTAAGTAAGAAAACCTTGAAAAGATATAGCTGCTACAATAAAGTGTATTGATTGGTATCTGCCCTGGGTGATAGTAAAGTTATCAGACTCTTCTTTTAGTTACTTCTTACAGCACTCGCGGGATGCGTTATTCAATTCTAAAATACAGCATTAACAAGCGTTTTGTGATGTAATAAACGCTCAAATTCTCTATACGTCAATCGGAAATTTATTTTTGCCAAGCATGGTCCAAAGATAGACCACTCCTAGTAAAGGATGCTTTGAAAAAAGTTTTCGACAGGCTTGAACTAACTACCTCACACCATCTTTGTCTCTCTCTTCCATGTATAGATTTCTAGACATGAACGGTAGGGCTGGGCAATTCGTTTTCGGTGATCGAATCGGTACACAATTTATTCGAATCAATCATGAATCGTTCATAGGAATAAAAACTTGCTGCTGAATAAACAAGAATTTTAATTTTTAACGACAAAATGCTATCAATTTTGGTCAAATTTGATTAAAATCGATAGCATGTTGCCCTTAAAATATGAAAATTGTTGATCTTAGACACTGTAGTGTGAATTGAAAAAACACTACAAACTATCACTTTTTTGATAGCCAAGATGGAGAGACGAGTTGTTTAACTAAAAATGGGATATTTGTTATTCTCACTAAATTAGTGATTCGATCCGATTCGAAAAAATATGCGAATCAGATTCGAATATCAAATGATCCGGTTTTTCCAAGCCCTAATGAACGGTTTATCGACTAAAACCTTTTCCCTCGCTTTCTTCCAAATTTTGTGGCCTATAGGTCATCTCTCCACTCCATCTTTTATTTCTCTCTCCTTTGTACAGATTTCTACAGTCAACCTCGACCAACAACATCATCTCGAAGTCGTTCTCGCGTTCCTCCAGCACCTCAGCCTAGTCTTATCAATAAAGTAACCGAGCCCACCAGCACCACTTCGACCACCTCTCCTCCAATCAGGAAATGTAACAGTCACCCGTGTGATATTGGAGTTGAATGTATCGACACGAAAGACGGGTTCCAGTGCGGGATATGTCCGCTTGGATTCACAGGTAATGATTAATATAGGGAACCGGAGATTTGCGGCCCCGGTGGCCTAATGGATAAGGCATTGGCCTCCTAAGCCAGGGATTGTATGTTCGAGTCCCATCCGGGGTATTGTTGTTTCTCCTTTTCTTTCCAACCTCACAAGAAATTTACCCTGAAAAATATTCCATCACAATTGCAGGTAACGGCACCCATTGTGACGACATAAACGAATGTGAAACGGCATTCGACCCATGCTCGCCCATAGCAGGATGCCTGAATACTCCAGGTGGATATTTCTGCAATCCATGCCCGGATGGCGGCTTCGTTCAATCGTTCAAAGAAATTGTCGTGGCGGAACGGATCATACAAAAACAGGTAACTATTTTCGTCTCAAAATATACGGATTTTCTGGCTTATTACAGTTTTCAGATTATCCTGAAAATACTCTATATTTGCGATTTGGAACAACTTGCGCTGCAAATTCAATCAAATTCACCTTCCTAATACATTTTTTTTATAAAGCCACTTTATAGCTGGACAATTAGATTCGGTGATTCGAAGGACAATATATTCGAATCAATCGTGAACCCTTACCAAATGGACTAAAACTTTCAGTTTTAAACTTGACCAAAATCGAATATATTTTGTCGTTAAATATGAAAATTGTTGCTCTTAGACATGGCGTGTGGATTGAATATACACTATAAACTATTAATTTATTGATTTTCACAACGAAGACAAGTTGTAATAGTAAAAAGGTATATTTGTTATTTAAATCGAATTCAAAATGATTCGGTTTTGCCCAGCCCTGATAGCCACTTATATGGCAATTGGTTCGCCCCAAACAAGGCCATGTATTAGCAGCAACTTTTAGCCAAAGAGGGTTAGTGCTGGTGGTAAGACATGGACTTTCCGGTTTACTGATCCTACCCAAGTAGGGCTGGGCATTTCGAATCGATTCGAACTACAGATTATTCGAATCAATCCTGAATTGGTGATTGGAGCAAAAACTTGCTAAAGGAAGTGGAATTTTTCATTTTTAACGACAAAATGCAGTCGATTTTGGTCAAATTTGCCCAAAATCGATCGCATTCTGTCGTTAAAATGGAAATTTTCGCCAACGGACTGGAGTGTAATTGAAAATACATCGGATAGCGAATCGATCCGATTCGAAAAAATTATCCGAATCAGATTCGAATTTTAAATGATTCGGTTTTGCCCAACCCTATACCCAAGTTTTAACACCATCGTTATTTAAAGAAATCCTTAAAAATTCATTGTAGCAATTATTAAAAAATCTATGGTCAGCACAAAAGAGTTACAAATTTATCAATAATATTCTGTTGAATCACGTTTTGTGCGGGTGACTAATGGTTTTGTTTTGTCCGTCGCTAGGTCTGGGCAAAACCGAATTACTTAGAGTTCGAATCTGATTCGAATAATTTTTTCGAATCGGATCGAATCACTAATTCTATATAAATAACAAATATCCCATTACCCTGTCCGTCTATAAGTGGCCGCTGTTACAGGGCCTTGGACAGGGTGATCCACTCCAAGAAGTGGCTATAAAAAAATTAAAAAAAATATTATAATTTGTCTCCGTCGTGGAAATAAAGAAATTTATAGTTTGTAGTGTATTTTCAATTCACACAAAGAACAACAATTTTCATATTTTAACGACGAAAATAATCGATTTTGGTCAAAATCGATTGCATTTCGTCGGTAAAAATAAAAATCCTAGTTCGCTCAACAAGTTTTTGTTCCTATGAACGATTCACGACTGATTCGAATAAATTGTGCTTCGAATCGAACTGTCCTTCCTTGTTCGTTGCAAACCCATATAGTATCCACATGGGCGCCACATTCTAACCATTACGTCATTTTCTAGAGAATTTTTGTGACGTAATAATACAACAAAGAATAACGTAATGGTTCACCGACATGGCGCCAATCGATGTCGCAACAGATTGAGATACAAATTTAGATAACATACTTCGTCTAAAAATAACTCTCAACCATTGTTTATAACGAAACATGTGGAAACAACGTGGAAATTCAGAATACTGCGGCCAAGGTTTACAATTTAATAACCTATGTAAACTGAAATATGGAATAACTAAAGAATTTTAAAACCTGGGCGCCTAATTAGCTCAATCGGTAAAACGTTGGTTATGTAAGTACGGGCTTTAGAATGGTCCTGACGCATTTCCTGCGTGTCATAAGAGGCGAATAAAAGGGAACAAAAAAGTGAAAGTCCATAATAGGCAGGCGTGTATCGGTACAAATGAAGCGCTCGCCCGGCTCGGTGGCTCAGTCAGTTGAGCGCGAACGTATTGTCCGGGAGACGGATGGTTCGATATTTGACCGTTTCACCACCGAGCTTGCCCTTCGGTAAAGCACTTCGCGGGTAGGTGTATAACATAGAACAGATACACGGTCACTACAAATGTCCGTGCCTTACGGTTGTTGGGTATAAGCCCCCGGTAGGTCCACGGACAGGCCATTGGAAATAATTCGAAAAACCTTGAAAAAAATGAAAGCGCTTATTCAAATGGTTATACACTGCACCAAAAATGTAGTAAAATCACCGCTTTTGATAGTATTTTTACTTGTTGATATTGAAATAAAACTGACCTTTTTCGCCAATTATGGGCTGTTGATGGAACGCGCCGCGGAGCCGAGGTGCGGTCCATCTACAGCCCATACTTGGCAGAATTTTCATAAACTTGGCGGTTTTCAACTTTGGAAATAACAGTAAAGTTTGTTCGGTAAAGTTTGTCACCGGCTTGGCGTCAAACGACGTATAGTGATGTAATCAAAGATACAAATAAAGATAAAATGCTTCGTCTAAAAATAATCCTTAACCAATGTTTATAACGAAACACGCGGGCAGAACTTAAGAATACTGCGGCCAAGGTTCACTGTTTAAAATCTTATGGTAATGGATAAGTGAAATAATTTTTTTATCATTTTTTTATTGATTCATTCTTGAGCAATGTCAAAAACAGTGCTCAGAAGGAACCTACCACCGGCCACTTATTAGCATAAAGCTACTAAAATATTTAGTACCAGCAACTGTACTCTAAACGAAAAGCATCCAAAATAGAACTGAACCGCCATGGCAAAGTGCAGTGAGTTGTGTCCTGGGCGATTGGTAAAACCATATACCACTCCTTTGTTTCCTTCAAGTCGCCTCCTACGACACGCGGGAAATACGTTAGTATTCTTGAAATTCTTAAAGTATTCTTAAACCCGTACCAACAAGGCTAAAACGTAAAACTTCGAATATCGATATTTTACTCAATGATTCGATTCGAGAAAATTATTCGGATTAGATTCTAATTCGCAACAATGCAGTTTTGCCGAGTAATGAATTATTAAATTTTATTAAATTAAATTTTGGACTATTTCACATGTTTTCGACCAAACAATTATTATTAACACGCTTAACATCATCATCAAATTATTTCAATCAGATTCTGATTCTCGAGAAATCTGTTTTACCCAGCCCTACCTACATTGCAACAAAAACGCAGTAAAATCACCGAACTTTGACAGTCATTTCACGTGATAATACTGAAATGAAGCTACACAATAGCCTATTTGGCCAAGTAGGGGCCGTTGATGGAACGCACCGTCGAGGTGCGTTCTATCAGCGGTCAATACTTGGCATAAATCTCATCGATGAAGTTTTAAACTTTGTAAATATACAATTACTATAAATTGCCAGTAAATCACCTGTACTTTTGAAACAGCATACGACTTGTTAAATTTTTATAAAATACATTCATTTTTTGTGACTGCTTTAAACAATTTAACATTGTTTCAACCGAAGAATTATTTCCACGCTTAACAGGCTCAAGTTACTCAGCGTGGCAGAATGATTTGTTTACAAAATAAACTCCACGCTCAGAGCATGAATAACATTTTGTTTTGTGGGCGTCTCCAGACCGACCTAATCCGCCACAAAGGACAGGATTTAGTAACATTTGGCGCCGCGAAAACGAACGTTATTCAAAGAATTATTCAAACTTTGTATGGAATTAGTTCATACATAATTTTCTCGAATATATATAAATACATATATAACTTGATTTGATTTGCCGATCAACTTGAGTTGATTTTTCATTTGTCTGTTAACTTTTAACAAAATTTTCAGAGACCTTTAACGTTGACTGACTATTCATACTATTGGTCTGGGGGATGTGGACTAAATCCTTATCCTTCCTCTGTGCCTCTGTGTTTGCGGATCCGTACAAAAACATTTTTAAAATGCTTGTCTGAAAAAGTCTGACTTTGGTCAGACGAAACGTTACAGAAATAAATTTGTGTGTGAAGCAGGACTTTGAACCTTTCTAACTATTTATAGTTTGAAACCTACAATTGCTGTCTAATTATGAAATTTAATTATCTAAAGGGGGTAACAAATAAAAATGTTTAAAAATAACATGAGTGGATGAAATCCAAGGAGACAATTATACGAATTATTATATTCCCGATATCTCCAATATTCCCGGGCCCTTGAAAATGTCCAGAAACTTTCCGAGTAACTTTCCAAAATTCTCGGAAACTTTTCACCCTTTTGCAACCCTGGTTAAGTATATGCCATAGATAGGGCTGGGCTGAACCAAATAATTTGAAATTCAAATCAGATTCGAATATTTTTTTTCGAATCGGATCGAATCGTTGATTTCATAAAAATAACAAATATCCCATTTTTACTATTATTATTATAGTCTCCATTATGGTGATTAGGAAATATACTTTTATAAATATTAGCACAAACTGATTTACAAGCAATGAATGTTCATTTTGACGACAAAATACAACCGATTTTGGTCAAATTTGACCAAAATCGATTGAATTTTGTCGTTAAAATGGAAAAATGCACTTCGTTTAGCATGCTTTTGTTCCCAATACCGATTCACAATTGATTTGAATAATTTGTACTTCGAATCGATTTGAATCACCGAATCGAATTGCCCAGCCCTAGTCCTATAGATGGACCAAACCTTGGCGACGCGAAAATGCTCTTAACAAACTTCCAGCAAATGAGATTGCTTATGAATTCAACCTAATCTATATGCCCTTGCACAATAATGGTGAAAATGCCAAAGGAATATCACTGATAGCTATTTCGTGCAACTTCACCTACCTTTCGTTGAAGCAAGCGTACTCTTATGACGTCATTATTTTATTACGTCACAGGTTTGCAACGATATAGACGAATGTAAAGCGGACAACGGCGGATGTGTAGAATTCTCAAAATGCTTCAATACAGCGGTGAGTACCCGGGCTAGGCGGTTTGATTCGGTGATTCGAATCGATTCGAATCACGTTTTATTCGAATCAGTAGTGGCCACATGATCAAAAATATGTGAAGTAGAGCGGAATTATCATATACCCTTGACGGCGTATTGCATCTAATAGTGTGATAAAAGTGCTGTATGGATATTGGTGAATCCGCGGGTATAAATTTTTGATTTTGAAAAATTCTGCCTGTAAAGGCGGAACATTCGCTATAAATGTGAAATTAATGATTCGATCCGTGTTGAAAAATTATTCGTATCAGATCTTAAGTGTCATCGCAGGTTGAAGATGTCGGTTTCGAGTCCCGGCGAGTCCGCCTCCATGCCCACAACTCAACCCAGGGTGTAATAACTTGGCCAGGCTAGGCCGAGCGGGAAAGATCATATCTTTCCAACAACTCCTAACCCTTTTAGTGTATAAGTGGTCGCAAATACAAGGCCTTGGCCGGAAATATCGAAATAAATTTTATCCTTCTTTATATTTATATCCTACTTTTATATTTTTAATATCCTATTATTTGATCATTTCAGGGTTCATTCAAATGTGGAGCGTGCATTCCCGGTTACCAAGGCAACCAAACATCCGGCTGCACAAAAGTCAGACAATGTAGCGACGGAGGTAACAGTTTTTGCTGTTTTCCAGATTAAAAAATCTGCTAAAGCATATTTTTTTCAACTTTGGGTCACTGATGGATCGCCCCTTCCAGGCGCGATCCATCAGTAACCCTATGTTAAAAAAATTAAATTTGTGATTTCAAAATTGCTGAGCTTGTGCGCGCAATAAATGTGTGTTCAATAAATTGACACAAATGATGTTTCTAGTACCAGTATGTTTTTCGCATTTATTTTTCACATATTTTCACATTTTCTCATTCTGTGGCAGAGTTTTTTTATTTATTGGGCGCCTAAACCGTTTCAAAACAAAATTAGTTTGTGAGACCATTTTGCAGACGAACGTGTTTTGGTTTTAATATCAGAGGCGCGTGCGTCTGTCGTCTTATCATTGTGCGGTCACAAGGGGTTTTTACTACTCAAACTACGTTCGGCCTAAGCACGATAAGATGATAATTTCCAAATGGTGCTTGGTTAATGACCCGTAGCGGATTATACGCCCTAATGAGGAAGTAATCACGGAAATAGCGGATTAACTTTCACCTATGACACCTACCACTTGACAAGCGACACAGGATACGGTCGAAGGTGACAAAAATTGGGTTTTATTACTTGCAGGTAATTTTATCGCGCTATGGTTATTGAAAATTAGTCTGAGGAAGATAAGCTCTGTATAATTACAACCTTGAAACGGAAGAGAAGGGTTGAAATTTTGGTGATTGAATTACGTCGTCTTAATAGCAATAAGGACTTCAGATGATTTGCAGAATTCGGAGTAGAAAACTGGCAAAAATTTGAAATAACCAAAAAGTAACGAAAAAATGTGCGATCATACTTTATATTGAATTTTTGAACAGAATGGCCTGCAAGTTTTCGGGCGCCTTCGGTTAACAAATTTATGATTTATAACCTCAAGAATGTCTTTGTTTGTTTATTATATGGCTTAGATTCGAATATTCGATTCGATCCGGGAAAATTATTCGATTCGATTCTGAAACCAAAAAATATTCGGTTTTGGCCACCCCTAAATTTATCACAAGGGACATTCACCGGTGATGTGCAAATGATGTTTTATTTTTGCCAACGTTTGCACATTACCTGCTGAGCGATTAGAATCAAGATGAAACTCTCTTGCGACCCCTTTAGGATAGGATTTCACTTTTTTATCCTGTGGGAGAGGAAACCCGAGAATAAAGCATAATCATATGGAGAAACACGACCTTACGCGAAAAGACCAGATCCAGACCGGGTGTGAAGGTTTTTAGCTTGATATTTTACGCATTTTTTCCTGTACATAGACATGGTTGGTGGAGAAAGCTGTAAGCAGTGCTTGCGTTAACTAACCTGCACCGGCGAGGCGTCCAGCAGATTTCTCGCATAATATTCATTTCTCAGTGGGATCCGAACCCAGGACGTTGCGTGATGCGTAACTCAAAGCGTGTTCCCAATGCTTTACCGACTGAGCTAACTTAGCACCCTAAAAACCCGTTATTCACAAATAGCGCACATACACCGATGCAAGGCTGGTAGTACGGTACGGTACGGTACGAAGTTCGGTACGGTACGATTGAATTTTCCGGTACGATAGTACGGTACGATTCATTTTTCAATTTTCGTACTTGGTACGGTACGAAGTTCGGTATTTATTTCGTACCGTACCGTACTCTTTTTCGTACCTTCGCATTACACTTTATTCTTCTCAAATGAATTCGAAAAAATAATTTCATTTAACATCTATGCTGTTTCATAGCAGGGCGCTGATAATATGAATTGTGTCTATCAAAGAATTTTTAAACTGAAAGGCAATTTTAAAATGAATAAAAGCGGCGCAGGTATTGTAATAAAAATGCAAATGATTCATTTGAGCAGATTAGATGAGCTATGTCGTATATCGGTTTTACTGCAGTGGCGTAAAACTTTGTGATTGCGTGGAAATACATATAGGCCGCTGATTTATGACGTCTTAATCTGAATGCATTTTTCTGTAATAACGAAAGTTGTGATAGCCCAATTAAAATCGACAAGATAAAAAGCATTCATAATACTAAAATTCACGGTGTTATCACGGTGCCCGAATATACCAACTACAATGGCGAAAACAGAAAAAAATTTGGGGGAGGGTTGGCATTTTTCCAACATGCAAACACAGGCTTTCAAATTTACAAAAAATTTTCATTGAGAACAAAACAAAAATACATGTTTTAAGAGTAAAATAAACATTACCAGACCGGAAAATGTATCTGCGCGCCGGAAGCCCGCTGAAATTTTTGTAAAAAATGAATAAAAATTTTCACTTTAAAGGCTAAATGCTACGAAATATACAAAATTAATCAGGGAATATTGCGCAGGCGCGCGGAAATTTTATGAAAATAAAATTAAAAACTCTCTCCTCCTGACCAACTATGCAACTAAGCTGATCAGTAACCAATGCTATTAGGTTTTGTTTGTACTCTGACACGCAGAAGTATATTATCAGAGCAGAAACATCAGAATATAAAGATATATTTAGGCTGTTTTGAGTTGAATGTTAGCTGATGCTTATCTTAAAAAGAAGATATATTTTGTAAAAAATAGCCAAGTCACAATATAGACAATGTCATGTCGGGAATACGCCTGTCTGGTATAAAAAAAAAAATATTCAGCATTATTCAGTTATGTGAAGAGAACGTAAATTGCATCAGATAAAACCAGCTGCAAAAATGCACAATGATAATGTTCTTATAACCATGCCTTCGAATGAGACCGCACGAAACCCATGTGTGGAGTACAACGAACATTCTTTTGTCGAGAGAGAATTTTTTGTGGTGACGCATTGCCAGACTTTTTCGCGAAAACTGTGCTCATCCTACCACCATTTATCGCCACCGGTCTACCATTCTCATATTATACGCAATGTGAATAATGATGTTGGTGTGACATAAGCTTAATTACGCGCATGTTTTACTGTCCTGGATTTCAAACCAGATATCATAAACTGCATCTCTTTGATGTAAGATATTGGTAACGTTTTTGCAGGTGGCCAGATCTTACAAATAAAGCTGATTTGGACATTGGTAGTTGGTACGGTACGAAATTGCTGCCCGGCGAATCGTACCTGTTTTCGTACTGGTACGAAATTTAGTACGATAAATGAAAAATATTAATCGAACTTAATTTCGTACTGGTACGAAGTTCGGTACGATGTACGAAAAAAATAATATCGTACGGTACGGTACGGAAAATTTTCGAAAAGTACGGTACGAAGTTCGGTACGAAATTATTTTGCTGGTTCGAAGTACGATAAAAATTCCGTACCGTACCGTACTGCCACCCTTGTATGTAGGTCACTAATATCGAACATTTAATTACATTCTTCTGTTCATGTGAACAGCTTTGAATGTAATTTGGTTTATTACTTCTGAAATAAATTGGATCGAGACAAAGCTAACACAGAATTACGAATTATTGGTGGTCGATTCAGATTAAATTACAAAGAAACAGTAACGTATTCAGGGTGGGTGGGTTCATGGTGCCAAGGCTTCTCTCGTCGACCAAAAAAATCACAGAATGGATTATCTAAGTGCTTAGAACGTGATAAATACAAATAAATACCACGCGACTTCGCCGCGCACTAATTGTTACGCTCATTTCGACAGGTTTAAACTCTTGAAATCCCCACTTTTTCAAAGATTTTTGCACCTCTCGATTTTAGAGCCGTTTTGATGTGATATGCAATGAAAACGGTTCTTTTTAGCATAATTTATTGCCTTCGGCGCGCAAATATGACGCCGTTATTTGACCACAAAAATTTGAGGACCATAATCCATTGTATTTTGTTGTGCAGAATGAAAATTCTAGTTCATTTAGCAAGTTTTTGATCTTATACACGATTCGCGATTGATACGAATAAAATGTGCTCCGAATCGATTCGAATCACTGAATCGAATTGCCCAGCCCTACTCTCAACCCATGCGACGTAAACGCAGAATCTCGGTCAGATAGGTTACCATTAGCCAGTTCCTCTCCCTTATCATTTCGTAACTTGCTTAGAGTGAAGAAGCTCCAAAAATCATATTTTTCAAATTTCAATATTTTTCTATTTCCCAGCTCTCAACCCGTGCGACGTTAACGCTGAATGTCTTGTAATAAACACAGCCGAGCAGTATGCTTGTGAATGTAACGCAGGGTATTCTGGCAACGGTTATGTGTGTGGAGTGGACGGAGACCTTGATGGATATCCGGACGAGCAGATGCCATGTGACGTGAAAAATTGTGGCCAAGTGAGTGATTTTTTCACTATCTCTACACATCTCTCTCACCCTCTTTCTCTTCAAAGACAATGTACATTAGCCTAGTGTTTAAACATGTTGGCATCGCATGTTGAAGATCTCGGGTTCGAGTCCGGCGTGTCCGACTCGCTTATCCATGATCACCACTCAACCCAGGGTGTAATAACTTGGGTAGGCTAAGCCGAACAGGAAAAGAGCATATATTATCTTTCCAGTTACAGGTCCTTGGACAGGATGATCCACTCTAAGAAGTGGTTATGAAAAAAATAATAAAAAACCTTACATGCCATTCGCCTTGAAATCTATCTATATTATCCCGTAACTTCTAACTATCCCGTGTTGTAAGAGGAGACCAAAAGGAAGCATGGAAGTGGCTTATTGTACTGCCATCTCCCAAGGCAGGTATCACGTTTTGCACTTTACAACAACAGCAAAATTATGTTCAGATGGATGTTTACCACCATGTAATTCCATTTTTAAAAAAACTTCGGAAATGTAGATGGTTTTGGTATCTCCCAGGGAAGGTACCATTCACTGCACTCTGTGATTCAGTTCTGTTCGGGACTACCGAACGGGATTACCGCAAGAGTACAGTTGCTAGCACCCCACCTTGTAGTGGCCAAAGCTGGGTAAAACCGAATCATTTGGAATTCGAATTCGATTCGAGTAATTTTTTAGAATCGGATCGAGTCATTAATTCCATGTAAATAACAAATGTCTATTTTGGTATACCAACTTGAAATCAAGAAAATTTACAGTTTATTGTGTATATTTTCAATTCACACTCTATATGTCTAAAGGCGACAGTTTTCATATAACGACAAAATATAATCGATTTTAGTCAAATTTTACTGAAACGATCGCATTTGAACGTTAAAAATGAAAAGTCTAGTTCATCTAGCACGTTTTTGGTTCTTAAAAACGATTCACAACCGATTCGAATAAAATGTGCTTCAAATCGATTCGAATTATCGAATCGAATTACCCAGCCCTAGTAGTGACCCTTTGATATGTTAGTGGCCGTTAGTCGGTTCATTATTGACGCGATGTCTCGGCCTTGCTTGGAGTGAATCGACTCGACTTACGACCCGATATTGTATAACTCGACTTGACTTGCGACTTGAAAGTACAGTGACTGGATTTCAGAATCTAAATTTTGAAATTGTAAGACTTTGACTCGACTCATATTTCGCGTGACTCGTTCTCGTTGGGGTCGCCTGGTTAGCTCAATTGAGGTATCCGGTTAGCTCAATTGGGGTGTCCGGAGAGCTCGATCGTTAAAGATTTGAGAATACGCTTCAAGCTACGCATCACTGAAAATGCTTAAAATGTTAAGCCAAACATCCTCATCCCCGATTCGAACCGGTGTCTGCACGAGAGGTCGTGGTTCGTCATATAATTAAGCTATATTCTCGGCTTTCCTCTCCCACAGGATAAAAATGAAATCCTATCCAACACTGCATAAAGCACTTCTCAAGATATTTATGAACGGTTTGATTCAATTAACTTTTTCTTCTTCGAATAGGATAACTGTCCCAAAGTTCCGAACAGCGGTCAAGAAGATACAGATTTAGATGGATTAGGAGATGCTTGTGACCCTGATGCTGACGATGATGGGATTCCTAATGATGAAGATAATTGTGTTCTGGTTCCTAACAAGGACCAGCAGGTGAGGAATAAGATAAGATTTTATTTTTTATCCTGATTTTATTCCTTGATTTCATTTTTGTCCAATTGAAAATATTATTTCCGTCAAACATGAGCCACAGCTGGATCGCGCCTTCCGCGGCGCAATCCATCAGTAACTCATGTTTGCCCATTAGAAACGGCCTTTAGAATAGTCCTAACGTATTTTCTGCGTGCCATAACAGGGAACTATAAGGAAGCAAAAAAGTGGTAGATGGTTTTGCCATCGCCTGAGGCAGATACCACTCACTGCACTTTACCATGGCGGTTCAATTCCGTTTGGGATGTTTTCTGTTTGGAGTGCAGTTGCTGGTACTTTACCTTTTAAGAGCTATTAGCTATTAAGTGGCCGTTGGTTGGTTCCTTTTGTGCACTGCTTTCGGCCTTGCTCAGAGTGAATTTCAATAACAAAAAAGGCCTGGACAGGTCTTTTCTAACTGAGAGCAGCCGGGCTGATAATACGGCTCTTTATTCAAATTTTTTTAAGCAAAGACGGAAGTTGCGGCTATCCACCTCTTTCAATGGCTAAGTGGTAGTACAAAAATTGTACCATACTCTGCACTCGGAGGGAAAACTATCCCAGAGAGGATTGAACCACTATGATAAAGTGCAATGACTGGTATCCACCCGGGGCGATGGTAAAACCATCTACCAGTATTCTGATTTCATTTTAAGCTTGCAAAACCAGCCGAATCGAGAATATAGATTTTTTATTGAAATTCACTCTAAGCAAAGCTTGAAAGCAGCGACTATCTGCCCCTTTCAATAGCAAAGGGCTACAACAAAATTTGTTCTACCAATTGCTCTCAAAGAGAAAAACGTTCCAAAAGGATTGAACCACTATAATAAAGTGCAGTGACTAGTATCTGCCCTGGGTGATGATTATGATAAAACCACTCACCACTTCTTTGCATACGCTCAGAGAACTCTAACGGCATGCAACGAATACTTTGAATAGTTCTAAAACTGATATATGGCCGACGGTTCGATACTTGTCGGTTTTACCTCCGAGCGCACCCCTCAGCAAGGCACTACGCAGAGAGTTGTAACATAGAACAGATAAAGAGTCACTGCAAAGCCCCGTGCTACCCGTCGATAGTCCACGGACAGGCTATAGTAAATATTTTGATGAAATAAAACGCACTCTCTCATTGCTTTATCAATATGGCTAACCATGACCCTCCCATGCGAATACTGCTTTCGAATTGATGCGAATGTTTTTGCCAAACCTTCAATGATTTTCTTCTGTGCATGTCCATCGATGATAGAGTAAACAGTAGCCTGCAATCACTGCTCTTTTTTTTCGAGGGGAGCATGATGCCATAGCCCCCTCACCGACTGAAAAAATCTCAGAATGACATTTAGAGAGATATAAAACGTAGGAAATTTCAAAAAAAATTTTGCGCACCTCCGGCGCACACAAGTTTATCACACTTAATTAGCCCATTTTAGACCCCGAATTCCCTATTATTTTTTTTTTTAATTTTATATTCATATTTTAATTTTCAAATTTGACCAAAATTGATTGCATTTTAACGGTGGTTGGCAAGTTTTTGTTCCTATGAAAGATTCGCGATTGATTCGAATAATATGTGCTTCGAATCGATTCGAATCACCGAATCGAAGTTCCCAGCCCTACGCATGCTTGAACAAAATGTCTGAGTTATTATTTCCATTTTTTTCAGAATTCAGACTCGGATTTATTCGGTGATGCGTGCGACAATTGCCCAAACGCAAACAACCCATTGCAACTGGACCACGATGATAACGGGAAAGGAGACAAATGTGATAGCGATATCGATGGAGACGGTGAGTACTATCAGCTGAAGTAAAGTAACAAGTAAAGTTTTTGAGGCGCGATGGCCTAATGGTTAAACATGTTGGCTCGCAGGTGGAAGATCTCAGGTTCGAGCCCGCCGTGTCCGACTCGCTTACCCATGCCCACCACTCAACCAAGAGTGTAATGACTTGGGTAGGCTAAGCCGAACAGGAAAAGAGCATATCTTTTCAACGCTTGAAACCCTGTCCGTCTATAAGTAGCCGCTATTACAGGGCATTGGACAGGGTGATCCACTCAAAGAAGTGGCTATAAATAAAAAAAATTAATACATTTTTAATACACTTCAAGCCAAAATTTTCAAAAAGTCAATTTTGAAGGCTTTTTGTAAGGAAAATATAATTTACTCAGTTTTTTTTTTAACTAAGTATCTGGTATTACCCAGTAATTTACTGAGTAAAACTTTAAATAAAAATCTCGGTAAAAGTTGAAATTAGGTGAGTCAGTTTTCAGTAAAACAAGGTAATAAAAGTATTTTGAGGATGAACTCGATAAACTATGTATACTAAGTAAACGAGGTTCCTTTACGTAAAATTGCCAACACTACTACCAGCAACTGTACTCCAAGTATCAAATTTATTGGGGTGCAGCGAGTGGTATAAGCCCTGTGCAGATACTCAAACTCAAATCTCAGATACCCCGGGGACTCCGAGAGGTCACTGAAAATGTGAGTTTATAAATTATATATGGAGTTCACGAAATTTTAGGTAGTCCTTCGTATCTTTGAAAAATGCACATTTTCTAAGAAATTTGAAAAAAAAAATTTGAATTTCAATCGAAAGTAACTTCTAGTAATATTAAAAGAACATATTACACATTGACGACATCGCATAAGTATATGTATCGAACGTTATAGTAACCAGTCAGCCCGATTGTAGGATACGATATAATTTGATTATTATCCTGCAGGAGAGGAAAGCCGAGAATACAGCCTAATAATAAAGGATAAAAAGGGCTTTTGGCTTAACATCTTTCATATTTTCCTGTGCATGGGACCTGGTTGGTGGAGGAAGCCGTAAGCAGCACTTACGTGAACCACCGTGCACCGGCGAGGCGTCCAGTAGACCTCTCGCATATAATCATCACCTCTGGCGGTTCATACATTCATGTATGGGAAGGATCCGAAGTAATGACTCTAACTATACAGTTGAAGTCAATAATTCAATAAAAATCCCCGCCGGAGGTGCGCTGAAATGTTTGCATTTCGGTTCTTGAATATTGAAATCTTTTCATTCCAGGTATCGGTGAAACATTGGAGAACTGTCCCTTCGTTCCAAATGTCTCTCAAGATGACATGGACGGAGATAGTGTTGGTGACGCCTGTGATAATTGTCCAACTATGAGCAATCCTATGCAGGTAATGTTTTTCTTATTGAACTTCACTCTGAGCAAGGTCAGCAGCAGGGCTTTAAAGAAACCTACTAACGACCACTTATTAGCAAAGACCTACTAAAAGATGTAGTACCAATTCAAAGACTGGCTATAAAAAAGGTGTGGACTGTAAAATTGCCCTATTTCCTGAGTCTTGCAAAAGGCGACTAAAAAGGCCCTTAAAGTGATAGATGAAAAGTGGTAGATGGCTCTACCATTGAACAGGGGCAGATACTATACTTTACTATGGCGGTTCCGTTCGTTTGAAATGTTTTCAACTTGAAGTACGGGTATTGTTACAATCTTGTGGTAGCTTTTTACTATGATAGTGGCCGTTAATTTGTACATTTTAAGTTGCTCTTCCAAGCTTGCTTCGTGCGAATTTCAATAAAAAGAATATCTATCTATCTCAGCATTTATTATCAAACTCATTATTTCCTGATCTTTTTAGCTGGACTTCGACCACGACCTGATTGGCGACATCTGCGACACAGACATTGATTCAGACGGAGATGGGAAACAGGATAACTTGGATAATTGTCCGCATGTATTAAACTGCGCCCAGCTTGACACGGTTAGTAAATGTTTATATTTTTGCGCACCTTCCGATTTCTGTTCCAAATATTAAATACTATATGTATGATATACCTGGGTAATTTGCCACAAGTGCGTCACTACGCCCGCTTCGTGCGTGCACGGTACGTATATCAACAATTCCCTGCATTTTTACACTTCCTCCAACACGTTCCGTACTTTAAATGTGTGTTAGATGAATAGGATACCTAGGTAATCCGCTGCTTGCGTGTGCCCACTTCGTGCACGGTACGTACACGTCAACAATTTCGTGCAGTTTGACTTTTCTTCTAACACGTACCATACTTCAGATGAAATGTGTGTTAGATGAAAAATGCCAAATGTCTTTCACAAATCCCACTTCGTGCACGACACGGTACGCACATAACAAAAATTCCGTGCGTTTGACACTTTCTTCAACACGTATATAAATAGACATAGTTAATTTCAACACCTCTGTCGACACGAAAGGCAGCACAAAAAATATATATATTAAAATTTGACATACGACAGAAAATATTTGAAAATAAAGATTCGAAAAGGGTATCAAGTTTGCTTGCCTCAAATTAGTATTATAATATTTAATTTAATTATTAATTTTTTTCATTAATTACTTAACTCATTAATATTCTTCGCAGGACAACGACGGTAAAGGAGATGCTTGTGACGAAGACGACGATAATGACGGCATTCCTGATTACGGAAAGAGAACTGATAACTGTCGTTTGATAAACAATCCTAATCAACTCGATGCAGATGGAGATAATATAGGAGATGCTTGTGAGAACGATCAGGTAATCATCGCCCAGGGCAGATATTATGCACTGTACTTTACTATAGTGGTTCAATTTCAGGTAACTTAGTCTCAGTTAGGAAGCATCCGTCAAAAATGTTTTGCTTAATATGAGTCACCGATGGATCGTGCCGATTCGGTAATTTGAATCGATTAGAGGCAAGATTTATTCGAATCAATCGTGAAACGTCTATAGGAAAAAAAACTTTTTAAATGAACTAGAATTTTGATATTTTTGATATTTAACAACGAAATACAATCGATTTTTCTCTAGTTTGATACATAACCTAACATATGCAGAGCGCGCGTTTTGACATACAGAGCTAATATCACCGGGTTGTTTAGCGAACCGAAAGTAAGCTTGTTTAAAAGAGAGATGTCCGAATTGACTCAAGCACTCGAGTTATTATGCCCTGGGTTAATGATGTATTCTTCTTGCATAATTTCTGAATCAATTCAGCATGTACGTCTTGCCATTTTTATTTTAACTGAAAAAAAAAAACATTTTCTCATTACAGGATGGTGACGGGGTTGTCGACTGGAAAGACGCTTGTCCGTACAATCGTGAAATCAGCGTCACAGATTTCCGGTCTTATCAGAAGGTTATGCTCGATCCCGATGAAAGTGAAGTCGAACCAAACTGGGTGGTGGCGAATCAGGGAATGGAAATCACACAGGCAACTAACAGTGATCCGGGGTTACTGATCGGTGAGAAAAATTTGTCACGAAGATCAGTGGTTTCCGAATTAGCGATAGGGCTGGGCAATTCGATTCGGTGATTTGAATCGATTCGAGGCACAAATTATTCGAATCATTCAAGAATCGTTCACAGGAACAAAAATGAAGTGGAAGTTCCATTTTTAACAATAAAATGCAATTTTATTTTGTCGTTTAAATATGAAAATTGTTGCTCTGAGATGGAGTGTGAATTGAAAATATACTCTATAAAATATAAAGGTGTTGATTTTCACAATGGAGACAAATTGTAATACTTAAAATGGAATATTTGTTATTTACACGGAATTACTGATTCGATCCGATTCGAAAAAATTATTCGAATCCCAAATGATTCGGTTTTGCCCACCCCATTATTACCTAGTTATCAAAATTAAGCATTGTGAGGCAAAATCATGACACCACCACGTTTTCGAAGTGAAAATTCATATAATTACCCTTTTCATAACGCGACGCGATTTATTATTTTTTAACAGAGTGGTTTTGTCTCCTTTTGCAGGCCTCGATGCATTCGACGGTGTTGATTTCAGCGGAACATTCTTCGTTAACACAGCCAGTGACGATGATTATGCCGGGTTCTTGTTCAGCTATCAGAGCAGCAGAAAGTTCTATCTTGTGATGTGGAAACAGGCAGGCCAAGAATTCTGGAACGCAAAGCCATTCAGAGCTGTGGCCTTATCTGGCCTGCATATAAAAGTAAGACAGAAGCATTAAGTATAAAAATTCACTTTTTATGAATAGCGTTTTAACATATATGTTTTTGGTTTTTTTTGTTATTGAAATTCACTCTGAGCAAGGCCGGAAGCGGAGCCTATAAGAAACCAACAATAGGCCACTTTATACCAGAGAGCTGCTGAAAGATGTGGTACCACCAGCTGCACTCTAAGCGGAAAAAATACCCAACGGAACTGAACCACCATGGTAAAGTCAAGTGAGTGGTATCTGCTCTGGGCAATGGTGGAGCAATCAACCATTTCTTTGCTTCATTTTAAACGGCTCTTACGATATTCAGGAAATACGTTAGGACTACTCTAAAGCCGATACCTACAGGGCCTATTTTATTCAAAGATCACTTGCTTTATCCACATGCTATAAAAATTCAAGCAATCAATTACTGTAACAAAAGTACAGTAAATTTGCAGTTCCTTTGCAGTAATTCTATATTTTCAAAATCCGAGATCAACTTGTCAATGATACCTATGCCAGATATAGGTTGGTGGATGCACCTTGGCGGTGCGTTCTGATTAGTCTATGATCAGAAGAAGCCAATTTGTGGGCGCGTTGGCCTAGTTGTTAAACATGTTGGCGTCGCAGTTAGAAGATCTCTGGTTCGAGTACCGGCAAGTCCGACTCGTTATTCCATGCCCACCACTCGACCCAGGGTGTAATAACTTGAGTAGCCTAAGCCGAACAGGAAAACATCATTTCTTTCCAGCAATTCTAACGGTGCCCGTCCACCAATGGTCGCTGGTACTGGGCAAGGCCATCCACTCTAAGGAAGTGGCTACAAAATCAAGAAAAAGTGTATATGGTTCTGTTTTAATATTATCAAGTAAAATTCGTGTCAAAAATCGTTTTTAGTGTATATTTGTTACGTGTACACATATTTTCTGGTATAAAATTTCGGCAGATTGTATTTTTTTAAATATAAATTCACACGGAATACATGACTCTTAGGCATACAACAGTCCGAATTCGAGCCCGGGTACTCGGCCGAATTCAGAGGTGTTTTCGGGGTTCCATCGAGGCCGGACAATGCTGATTCTCCGCGCCGAATCTAAGATTTGTGACATTACAAACAACTGTGCGGTTGCTGCTCGCTATCTAATAAGGATATAACTTTTGATTCAGTTCTATGATTTCTAAATTTCATGTATTGGTATTCGTCGAAATTAAATCAGGATATGAATCGATTTTGTCGGTAACTTAGCGAGCTTTTCTTTTCACTATTGCACATACGCCGTGATGTTTTGCTATTTTTGAACCTTTTGGTCCTGTTTTATGACCGAAAAACTTAATGTAAATGAAAGGGCCGAGCTGCTCGGTTTTGGCCGAATCTTTTTCGAAATACTCGCTTCTCAGCCGAACCGAGTACCGCATCGCCTATGACATCTCTACATGGCACTACATTTATGTACACCGTAACGTAATTGTAGCTGTAACTGTAATTTCAGTAAATTTACTGGTCATTTGCAGTAATTGCATATTTCCAAAGTTAAAAAACGCCATGTTGACGAGGTTTATGCCGATTATGGGCTGTTGATGGACCGCACCTTCGCGGTGCGTTCCATCAACACCCCGTATTTGGTCAAAAAAGTCAAATTTGAATTTTTTCAATATCGCCGAGTAAAATTACTGTCAAAGACCAGTGATTTTGTTGCATTTTATGCTACAGTGTAACCATCTAAATGTCCATGAACCAGTTCCTTTTGATCACTGTCAACGTACGGGCTTGCTTAAAGCTAAATTCATTAAAAAAATATAAAATAAATTAATAGGGCCCCTCTGCACAACTTCTTCAATTCGATTATTTAACCGTTTCTTCTTTTTTCTCTTCACAGGCAGTCGATTCAGCTACTGGGCCCGGACCTCAGCTTCGCAATGCGTTATGGCATTCTGGTGACACACCAGATCAAGTTAGAACGATCTGGTCAGATCCAACGAATACGGGATGGAAGGATAAGACTGCTTACAGATGGGAATTAAAACACAGACCTGAGACGGGGTATATAAGGTGAAAAAATGAGTATTTTAAAGCAACAAAAATTTTAGAATGTTTCCACAAATTTTCAATATTTTATCATAGCATTAGTAAAATCAGTAGACTCGCGTAGCTCTTCTTCTTCTAACTTTTTTTTTTTTATTGAAATTCGCTCAGAGCAAGGCCACAGGAGAAGAATCAAACTTGAAAATTCTTCTGGAGCCACTAAAGTGCAAAGAGCTACATGAAATGCAGGAACAGGGACTAAGGAACCCCCATCCGTGATAGATGTTTATTAACGCGAGTTTTACAGCCTTGTCGATCAACACGATCAGGAAAGCAGCAAGAAAGTTTAGATATTCTTGGAAAAAATCCCGGGTGGGTTCGAGCCCCGGCGAGGCCGACTCGCTTATCCATGCCTACCACTCAACCCAGGGTGTAATAACTTGGGTAGGCTAAGCCGAACAGGAAAAGATCGAATTTCGAAGTCATCAAAAATTCCAGTGTACCCACCCTGGAAAACGAACATGGCTAAAATTCTGTAGATCTCAATGTTAACGAATTTCGTTCGGTAAATAAGAACCGTTTAAAACCATAAAAACAAAAAAACTTTTCAATGGAACTAAAGATTTTGCTAACTTATAGCCATGTAGTGCATGAACGTGCTGAATTATAGCTATAACGCAAGGGCATAACATAGGGCTGGGCAATTCGAATCGAATCGAAGCACAAGTTATTCGAATCAATAGTGAATCCTTCGTAGGAACAAAGACTTGCTAAATAAACTAAAATCTTCATTTTCGGCGAGAAAATGCAATCGATTTTGGTCAAATTTGACCAAAATCGATTTCATTTTTCGTCAAAATATGAAAATTATTGCTCTTACATGAAGTGTAAATTGAAAATACGCAATAAACTATAATTTTATTGATTTTTACAATGGAGACGACGAGAAATAGGAAAAATTGTTATTTACATAGAATAAGTGATTCGATCCGATTCGAAAAAACTATTCGGATCAGATTCGAAGTTTAAATGATTCGGTTTTGCCCAGCCCTAGTCATCATAATTCGTTCATTACAGGTTAAAATTTTACGAAGTTAACAAACTGGTAGCCGATACCGGGGTATTGACAGATCACACGGTGAAAGGTGGAAGGCTCGGTGTGTTTTGTTTCAGTCAAGAACGAGTAATCTGGTCGCATCTAAAATACAAGTGTAACGGTAAGTTGTTATCACCAGCGTACTTAGGGGGGGGGGGGGGGGGGGGTGCCATGACACCTTCCCCCCTTCGTCGACTGAAGAATCATATATTGAATCATATATTGATATTGCTTTAAACGTAGAAAATCTCTAACATTTTTGCGCGACTTCGGCGCACAACATTGATTATTCTTAATTACCTCGTTTTAGGCTTTGAATTCCATACTTCAAAATAAATCCCTTTTTCGGCTTCTAAATAAGTCACTAGTTGTTATCAATGAGATGCCGACTAGGCCAGGTGAACGAATGCTGACAATTTGTTGCTTCTTTGTCCGAAGTTGTGTCCGAAGTTGTATTGAAAAAAACGGTCACCTATATGGCAAATGGGTACTACAAGATGTAGTACCAGCAACTGCACCCTAAGCAGAAAGCATTACATCATCAGAGACACTTGGACACATTTTGCCTCTAAAAATAATCGATAATAGGAATTAATTGCTATTCATTGTTATTGGTATTCACTCTGAGCAAGGCCGGAAGTAGTGCGTAAAAGGGAACCAACTAACGGCCACTTTATAGCAAAGAGCTAATAAAAGACGTAGTACTAGCAACCGCATTTTAAACAGAAAACATCCCAAACGAAAATGAAACGTTATGGTAAAGTGCAGTGAGTGGTATCAAGTTTCGAATCGAAGCAAATTTTTGTGCGATTCGGATGATCTTGTCCCGAACATCGATGATAAAAATGTATAAAAAAATATATATAAAAAATCATTTTCCTTTCCAGAGGCATATCCAGAATACAAATGAAAAAGAAGGAAAAACGAAGCAACGCAATATTTTGACGTTATAAATAGTTACAAGACGTCATAAATAGTCCCCACGACGTCATAACTAGGCATATGACATCATAAGTAGTAATATGACGTCACAGTTAGCCATATTACGTCATAACTGCTTATATGGTGTCACGGAAGAAACAGCTAATGAATATATGAGTAAATTGTGCTTCGAATCGATTCGAATCTCCGAATCGAATTTCCCAGCCCTAGGCGGCACCCAGTACTCACTTGTTTGTGCAATTCTATTTTTCGATTCTATATGGTAACATTAGCTACAAGTAGGTTCGGGCAATTCGATTCGGGATTCGAATCGCTTCGAAGCACAATTGCTTCGAATCAGTCGTGAATCGATCACGGGAAGACAATTTTTCGAAATTCAGTGTGTAATTTACATATTTCACTTATAAAAATCAGCCAAAATACTTGCGATTTCGGCCAAAAAAAATTTTCCTGCCGTTAAAATGCAAGTATGAATTAAAAAAAAAGATCCCTTGAAGTTTATTTATATCATTTATTAAAGAATTTGTACCTATATGTTTTTTATATAATTGAGGCAAATTATTTTGTAAAAATCCGGTAATTTACCAATTATAAACAATTTGAGATTCGATTTGGTTCAAAATAATTATCCGTATCATATTCAAATTTTAAACGAATCTGCTTTGCCCTCAAAGATGCAAAAATGTCACTAGGACCAGGCTTTTTCATTCAGAAACGCGAAAATTAACTTTTTTAAAAAATTTATATTATTTAAATGTAATTAGTAATCAAAATTGTGAACTATATTCAAATTATGTATATTTATTGGAGATCCTCTTTCGAAAATTTTGAAATCTCGAGCAAAAATGATATGAAAATTAATACACTCAGTGTTCAAATCTAGTTATCTGAAGACGGTAACGATACTCAACCAAACAGAGATTTTATTTTGTCAAGCATGAGCCACAGATGGACCGCGTCTCATCGACGCGATCGATCAGTGACTCATGCTTAACAAAAGATGCTCTGGCAATTTTTTTTTCGATTGGGTTTTGGTGTACATGTGGTGGACTTTTTGGATATAACTCTGATAACCGGTGGTGGAAGCGAGATTCAAACCTGAATTCTTCAACTTGAAACAGCGAGAAGCCTCTAATCTTAAGGGGAAGATGACATAGGAAGAACGAAAGAGAACTGAAATATCTGTTCCTTTAGATGAAACTTCTATATGAAATTCCAAACTCTTGATGACTAGGAGAGGAGTTCTCTTTAGTGCTGGGCGATTCGATTCAATGATTGGAATCAATTCGACGCGCAAATTATTGTAATCAGTTAAGAATCTGCTATAGGAACAAGAAGTTACAAAATGATGTCAATTTATCATATTATGACGAAAAAATATAGGAACAAAGATTAAAATATTTTTTTTATTTATCAGATGTTTTGACAAAAAATATATGAATAGAAAGTTACAAAATGGTGTGAATTCTTGACATTCTGACGAAAAAAATAGGAACAAAAAGTTACAAAATGATGTCAATTTAACAGATTTTGACGAAAAAATATAGGAACAAAAAGTTACAAAATAATGTGAATTTATCAGATTTTGGCGAAAAAATATAGGAACGGAAAGTTACAAAATGGTGTGAATTTATCAGATTTTTTGAGGAAAAAAAATATAGGAACAAAAAAATTTAAAATGAAGTGGAATTTCGGCTAACCTATTGTGCGAAATCACTGATAATGACTATCAGAGACAATGTTAACATTGTCTCTAATAGTCATTATCAGTGATTTCGCTGTTATCAATCTCTTGATTTGATAACGGGGATGAATTGTGAGGGGAAAACCTAAATAAGTATTTACAAAAAAATGCTGATTCGATCCGATTAGTAAAAAATATCCAAATTAGATTCGAATTTTAAATATTCTTCGCTTTTGTTCAGCCCTAGTAATCTTCCTTTTTCCTAAGCGAATGGGGAGGGGGTGTCCCTCTCGGTCACTAGAGCCTATCTGTAATGTAACCATCGTATGCGCACGAAGTAGGGTTAGTAGAAAATCATTTTGAATTTAAATTTGCTCTCAGCGTTAAATTGGTGGCTGACACAGAAGATTTGCTTTGAGATAGAACATTTTTAGTATTTTTATGTTTTTCATTCCACTTTTATATTCTACACGTCAATATTTTATGAAATAAAACCTCATCTATGTTATATTTGCTTGACTTGATGAAAGTGCGGTTTATTTTATACTATAGCCCAGGGCAGATAACAACCACTGCACTTTATCATCGTGATTTTTTTTTTTGGAATGTTTACCAGCACTTACAGTGCAGTTTCAGAAAGTTGCAGGTGTACTTTGAGGACTCTTTTTGTCATTCAAATTTGCTCACCATTCGCTGATTTTTTAAGACGTTGAAAAGTACAGCCTTGAAAAGTATTCTATAATTTGAGTCCGGAGAATGCTGATGTTCGTTTTCCTTTTCAAATTTGGACAATTTTAAGGATACTGCACATGACGGATGTATCGGTATCGGCTATTTTGGGAGTATCGGTATCGACCGTAAAATAGCCGATACCACCGATACCGTTTAAACGTTTGAAAGTTTGGGGAATTCGCTCTGACCAAGGCCTAAATCAGTTCCTAAAAAACCCAACTAACGGTCACTTTAATCACGATAAGCAGCTACAAAAACGGAAGCACCAGTCGGCTCAGCACAGTCCTCGACATATCAAACATTATGTAATGAAGTGGATCAGTAGCTTACTTGGGGATGGATTGTTAAAGTTGTTATGGATTGTTAAACTTATGTTCCTCTCCTACGCTCTTCGGGTCTTTACTTTTAATTACCGAAAAAAAGTTGTTTACCACGCCCATGGATGCAATTCTCAGATTCAAGGTTGGAATTGATTTGGGCAATTTGGCCTTCTGAATATAGTCTTAAAAATTGCGCAAAAATACTTCAAAAAAAATCAAATATTTATTCGTTTTTGTGATTTGGCAAATTGTTCCCAATTAAGAATTTTTATTTTGTCGGGAACTAATTTGATTAAATGTTGTTCTTTATTGGGTGTCTTAATGCTGACGTTAATATTGCATGTTGTTTTTGAATATTCCTATGTGTATGAATTTCTCCAATTTTCTTTGTCCTGCAATTTCTTGTGTTGTTGCTTCAAGTTCAGCTTCATTTCAGCCACTGTGGCTGTGTTTCTTTGCTATTAGTTCTTTTACAGAGAATTTTACTGAATTTTTAGGAAAATTTCAACTTTAAGGATGTACTAAGAGCATATTTGGAGGCATTTTTGATGAGTATAGGTATCGATCGGTATCGGTAAATTTAAGTAACGGTGATATCGGTATCGGCTCAATTTGCAGTATCGGCATCGGTGTCGGTATCGGCAAAAAGTGTAATCGCTACATCTCTACGGCATATTTTCTCAAAAAAGCAAAAAGAGTTTGTGTTATTAACTAGCATATTCGGGGGAGCCATGCCGACCTCGTGGGAAAAAAAAAGGAACAATGACCTTCTAAATGCTTTAAAAAGTTCTAAATCCCGAAGGCGTGGAAAAGCCTTGGACGGATTTTTCTATTATTCGGCAAAATTCTTTGCGGAGTGCGCGAGGGAGTTGGTGACATTGTACTCTCTCATTCTCAAGATGTGAGATCTCTTTTATTCCCATCCATCCCAAATAACTGTTTCATTTCTGGACTATTTAAAATAAAACATTATCAGTGGAACACTTATGTTGACATTTTTATTTATTTACAATTTATTAATATTTCTGAAAATACAACAACTAAATTAAAAATAGGCCGATGACATATTCTTTCCATCCCAAAAAGAACTATTTTATTAAATTGAGGAAAATTAAATATCATATTAATATTTGAATATAATTATTTGTGAAAATACAACAAATAAAAGCACAAAAAATAAAATAGGTCTATGCCTAACGCTTTTCATCGCAAAAATAATTATTTTATTTAATTTCAGTAATATCAAATATTTTGTTATAAATTAATTAATATAATTTTAGTCAATTTAACAAAGTCAAAAAGTTCTCTTTTTACGTCGCGCATAGATTTATGCTTTGGTTAAGGTGTAAACCTTCCGTGACCCATTCTTAACAAAAGAAAATTTCATATTATGAGACAAGCTGTTGAATTTATAATCTTTTGACAATCTTAAAATCATTTTGGTTGATTTCGTGTTGGAGAGTGTCGTCCGCAAAAATTTTTTTGCCAGCCTCTGGCGCAACTTTCAAGAAAATATTGCTTCCACTTGATGACGCTACACTCGAACCAGAGCCAAAACGTTGAAGTACAGAAGTGATGGGTCTTTTATATCGACTGAAAAAGGATAATGTTGTCAAAGAAATGAGTGCAATAGCTTTGGGAGGTTGAAGAGCTCAGGTTCGACTCCCGGCAAGTCCGGTTTGTTAATCCATGCCTACCAATCAACCCAGGATGTGGGTGGGTAGATTAGTATAAATGGGTAGATTCGGCCGAAAAGGATTGTTATGTCTTTCTATAAACACCAACCCTGTTGGCTTATAAGTGACATTCGATGCAGGGCCTTGCTCAGGTTGGTCCACTTAAAAAGGCTGATTATGAAAAAGATGAAAAAAAGAGAGAAGTGAAGTCTGAAGGGGAGGACACCAAGACTGGGGCTGGGAAATTCGATTCGATGATTCGAATCGATTCGAACTACAGATTATTCTAATCAATTGTGAATCGGTCATATGAAAAAAACAAGCTAAATGAAGCGCATTTTCCAACTTAACGATAAAATTCAATCGATTTTGGTCAAATTTGACCAAAATCGATTGTATTTTGTCGTTAAAATGGAAATACATCGCTTTAAGTCGATTTATGCTAATATTTGTGATTTGTATATTTCTTAATCATCACAATGGACTATGGAAATAATAGATAACATGGGCTATTTGTTATTTTTATGAATTCTACGATTGGATCCGATTCGGAAAAATTATCCGAATCAGATTCGAATTCCAAGTGATTCGGTTTTGCCCAACCCTAACCAAGACCAACTGTAGTCCTATATGATCTACAGAAATCAGGTCCGTGTCCGAAACTTCCAGGTGCAATTTATTATTGGAACTGTCGGCAAACAATAACCCCTCCTTTCTGAAAAAAAATCCCTTCGGACATTTCTGAATTCTATAGGCAAAAATTAAAACAAATCGAAAATTAAATCAATTTAATTTACTTCCGAACCATCCAATCATATATTGGTCTATTCTTTTTTTTTTCGCTGAGGAAAAATTTTTTCCAAAGAGCAGGACTAAGGATTTGTGTACACCTTTGACTCTTAACTTCAATTTAGAAACATTACTTCTTCCTTATTTTTGAAATTTGTGGATAGGTCACTGATAGTAAGTGGTATCTGCCCTGGGCGAAGGTAAACCTATCTACCACACCATCGCCGCATTCTTTCAATTGCTTAAATACGACGCACAGAAAAGTGTAAATGTAATTTTAAAAAAGTACGCACGTTCAGTGGTGTATTTAGAACCATAAAAAGGGGGGACCAAAATTTTCTGCGTTTTTTGTCAGGGCGACTCACCGACTCCCCCCCCCTAGATACGCTAGTCCTAGGCTAGGGCTTCACTAAATGACGAACCTGCTGTAAACCGAGATACTTGATGAACTTGAATGAGCTGGAGGAAGCGATATCTTTGATTTCCTTGATTTCGTTGCCTGAATGTATTGTACATAGGGGTGAGCAATTCGATTCGATAGTTCGAATCGATTCGAAGCACAATATATTCGATTAAATCATGAATCGTTCATAGGAACAAATACTTGCTAATTAAAGAATTTTCAATTTTTTTAACGACAAAATGCAATCGATTTTAGTCAAATTTGACAAAAATCGATTGTATTTTGCCGCTAAAATAAGAAAATTGTTGTTCTTAAACAATGCAGTGTGAATTGAAAAAACACTACAACCTATCAATTTATTGATAACCATGATGGAGGCAAGTTGTATTAGTATAAATGGGATAGTTGTTATTTACATGGAACTAGTGATTCGATCCCATTCGAAAAAAAATTTATTCGAATCAGATTCGAATTTCAAATGATTCGATTTTGCCCAGCCCAAATTGTACAGTTGAAATGAAATGAACTTTATTTCACAGAATTCAATTGACAAGGTTTACAATCATATCTGGAGACAAGATTTTTTTGCCTTGACATTCCATTCAATGTGGAATAAATAAAAACCGATAAGGCTATTATCGAGCACCGTCCCAAGGCTGTGGGTTACAGTGCCTCGCCCAGAGGCACCTCGCATGTGGTGTTATTCAAAGGCGTTATTCGTTCATCGATCTTGACCATACTTCGCCGGGGTTCGAACCCGTGTTACGTTCGTCAGCTACCATAGCTTTCATCATGTTATCGTGGCTCAGTTTATACATATATTATACATTCAGTTAAAATTGAGCCAATGCATAGCACTCCAAGCGTAAAACATCCCAAACGGAACTGAACCACCATGGTAAAGAGCAGTGAGTGGTCTCTGCCCTGGGCGATGGTAGAACCCTCTACCACTTCTTTGCTTCTATTTAGTCGCCTCTTACGACACACGGGAAATACATTAGGACTATTCTAAAGCCCGTACCTACATGACAAAATAGAAAATTTACTCAAGAGGGCGTTTTCCCTCTTTCAGAACTTTGGAAACTATTGACTAATTAAATATAGAGCTATGTCGCGTAGTTGTGAAGTAGGAGAGGGTTGATGCTTTGCGGAATTTAAAAGATTGAATGTTGACAATGTTTCAACTCATCACAGCAATATCAACGAAACGGAAATTTCCCCTTTTCAACGCATAAAACGAGGGAGGCGGCTGCCCGCTCAAGCATTTGAAATTGGGGCTCTTCTTCTCCAAGATTTTGGAGATTTACATCAAAATATTATCAATAAAAATTCCCACGCGCATACGACGCCCATATAAATTTGAATACTGACAAGTTAATTACATGACATGTTGCAGCACAATATTAACATGTAAAATGAGCGAGCTATGTTGCCAATGAATGGACTTACCTTTCTCATATCTTTTAATTGTTCTTTCTGCACATTCGACGTTCTCTTTTTCGAAATTATTTTTGGGACATCGCGAACGATTTCCGCAGCATCTTGCTTATTGCTTGCAGACCTGACCAGATCACTGTCGTCTTCCTTTTTGTTTACAAATTGTGACGTCACAAGGTCTTTGTCTCTTGCAAAAGACACTCTCGACGAATTCTTCCTCATATTCAAAGCACATCGTTTCAAATTTCCAAGCTCTGCGTTCGATAAGATAATATTGTTTTTTAGAACTTCTCGAGTCCAATTTAAACTCTTTTCTGCAATCGAAGATTGTTTTTGTGCCGGATCAATTTTACCAGAATTTCCACCCTGACATTGCATGTCTTTCCATGCATATTTCAGGGGACGCGACTCACGTTTGGGTCCGTTTTGTAAAAAGTTCTTAAGTCCTGGACGGATGTTTCTGTTATTTGCCAAAATTCTTTGCGGAGTGCGCGGGGGAGTTGGTAACATTGCACTTTTCATTGCGTCATAATGTTCCTTCCCGGCTATGGAATTTTTCTTCCTTTTGGGGTCAAACTGTGATACGGAAATTCGATTATAAATGGCCTTGTTTTCTTGTGCTTTGAAATCATTTAAATCCTTCAGAGGGTGAAACTCTCTGGTCTTCACGATACCACCTTGTTTCAGATCGTACGGCGCTATTCTTGTTGCCAGTTTTTGTGCATCACATTTATTTTTGATTTCAGCATTCTGAATCGTTTCTTTTACTGTAACTTTCCTTGGGTTGTTTAGCACTACTGTTCTGAAATCTGGCTTGTTAATTGCAAGTGGTTTTGGGTACTCTATGTGAGGTGTTGGTAGCTTTTCAGAAACTTTTTTATCTTGTGAAACCTGGGTAGGGTGATCTCTTGTTTTCCCTATTGCTGTTTGAGGGATGTTCTTATAGTCGATTTTCGGGAGTTCCGATATGAGTTTGCGTATTGAATGAATGCTCGATATTGTCCGTACGTTATATCGAGATTTGACTCCGGCTACGTCCGTTTTATTGCTCGTTGAATGTCCGTGAATCGCGCAAGACAAAGCCCAGAATCGTTTGCTTGATTTGATGTCAGATTTGCGCTTGATTGTCGCTGAACTTCCTTCTTCGCTGATGACGCCGCTGTCTGTTTGTAGCTGAAAAAATGAAGATATAAGTAGGAACGGAATCATTTAAAATCCGAATTTGAATTGAAGGCTGGGCAAAACCGAATCATTCAAAATTCGAATTTAATTCGAATAATTTTTTCGAATCGGATCGAATCGTTGATTTCATAAAATAACTAATATCCCATTTTTCCTATTACTATTATAGTTTACATTATGATAATTGGGAAATATACAGTTACGAATTACAAAAAAAAAAATTGACTTAAAAGCGATTATCTTCATTTCAACGTCGAAATACAATCGATTTCGGTCAAATTTTACCAAAATCGATTGCATTTTGTCGTTAAAAATGAAAAAAACAACTTTATTCAGCTTGTTTTTGTTCCTATGACCGATTCACAATTGATTCGAATATTGTGTACTTTGAATCGATTCGAATCACCGAATCGGATTGCCCAGTCCTACATATATTAGGGCAAACAGACATAGAGGCAACGTATTGTTAATTCACATTCCGTGTCTAAGAGCAAACATTTTCATAATACAACAACAAAATGCGATCAATTTTTATCAAATTTGGCCAAAATCGATGGCATTTCGTCGTTACAAAAACTCCAGTCTAATTAGCATCTATTCGAATCCTCATATCAAATTTCCCAATCCTAGATAAAGTATGGTTTAAAGTTGAATGCCTAGTCCTTGTGTTAACTCATATGTGGTGTTATTGAAGTCTAATTAGGTTCCGATCCCGACCTTGCTTAGATAGATCTGCTGCAAAAACCACACAATAAGGTTCGTCGAGCATGATGCGAATTACAAAAACAATTTCTATACGATTATACATTAACACATTGACTGAAACAGACACCGGACGACTTTGTCACAGCCAAGGCGGCCGGGAAGCCAGCAACGTGGGACGCCAGTAACGTGGTAATATATCCAGTGATGACCATTCAATTCTCAACCACCATGCGGAGCAATTTAGTCAATGTACCCAAACATAGCATAGTGTTAACTGAACAATTAAAGTCAAGGCGGTAGTTAATAGGCCAAAATTCCAGTACCGCCACACTTTGATCCCGACCTCGCTTAGATAGAACTTTATTAAAATCAAAAAAATCCTGCAAGAAGGTTAAGGATTACAGATACATGAAGAATACTTGTACCTGATCAGGAATTGCTTTCATCCAAGGATGTTCCTGTATCTCTGCAACAGTGAATCTTTCAAGCGGGTGACATCTTAGCATATGACGAATGAGATCACAACAATCTGAACAGTAGAATATAAATATGCGACATGGGACTAGGGGTGGGCAAAAACGAATCACTTGGAATTCGAATCTGATTCTAATATTTTTTTCGAATCGGATCAAATCACTAATATTTTGTAAATAACAAATATTCCATTTTTACTATTATAACTTGGCCCCATTGTAAAAATAAGACATTTATAGTTTGTAGTGTAATTTCAATTCACACTAAGAGCAACAATTTTCATATTTTACCGATGAAATATAATCGATTTTGGTCAAATTCGTCCAGAATCGATTGCATTTCGTCGTTAAAATTGAAAATCCTAGTATGCTTAACAAGTTTTTGTTCCTATTAACGCTTCACAACTGATTCGAATAAATTGTGCTTCAAATCGATTCGAATCCCCGAACCGAATTGCCCAGCCTTACATGAGACTGCTAATGCGCATTTTACAGCGTATATTTCACCAATAGGTCTTTGGCGTATGTGCCAAGCTTTCAACACATAACACATTATAAAACCAATGCAGTTGTTGGCAAATTATGGTGATAATTGATCGATTATATATATCCCACTATTTTATTTCAAAATGGACAGTCGACAAACAGTTAAATCGTTCTCTCATCTAAATCAAGTCAACGTCGTGGAAATAACTTCTACTGTCTTTTGCCTATTTATCTTTTTTTTAGAGTGGCCCTGTAACAGCGACCACTTATATACGGACAGGGTTACAATTGCTGGAAAGATATGATCTTTTCCTGTTTGGCTTAGCCTACCCAAGTTATTACACCCTTGGTTGAGTGGTGGACATGAGTAAGCGGGCTGGAGATGGATAAGCGAGATCTTCAACCTGCGACGCCAACATGTTTAACCACTGGGCCATCGCACTTATCGCTTGTTTCTACTTTCTGTTTCTGTATTCAACGTTTGTCTACAATATATTCGATCTTACATCCAGGCTTTCTGTCTCTCTAGGGCTAGGAATAACTCATACCCAATCATCTGTTTACGTTAAAGGTGCATGGCTTCTCCAACACAGGGCATTTGTGTTTCCAAATCATGCTGATTTACACTCCTGCTCTCCCTACAAGATTACTTTCATTTCTCCCACCATCTAAGTACTTTGCTGAAGGGTGTACATGATGATGCAGTCAGCATTAAGCCATTTTAGAAAAACGTTTGCGCTTGATTGACACGACACACACAGATACAAGGGGGGGAGGGGGCATTTTACTGAATTTGAATGAGTGAATGTTGGCAATGTTTCAACTCATCAAAGCAATATCACCGAAACGCCTAAAACGAGAGGGGGTCGCTCAAACTTTGGAAATTGGGGCTATCCTACTCTCCTGAAATTTTGGAGATTTACACCAAAACATTACCAACCAAAATTTCCACGCGCGTCAGACGCTTAATCAAATTTAATACTGGGGGATTATTATAGTATTTACTTCCAGAATGGCGAATATAAAATATGACCATTCAAATTATGGATCCACTACAAGGTCACACGCGCAATAAAGAACTAAACACTGTAACAAAATTACAGTAAATTTACTGGTCATTTGCAGGAATTGTATATTTCCAAAGTTAAAAAAACGCCATGTCGATGAGATTTATGCCAATTATAGGCTGTTGATGGACCGCATCTACGCGATGCGTTCCATCAACACTCTATAGTTGGCCAAAAAAGTCCATTTTGAATTTTTTCCAATACCGTCAAGTAAAATTACTGTCAAAGACCAGTGATTTTGTTGCATTGTTCTGTTACAGTGTAGGACCAACCGTCACTAAGCCGAGATGAAAGTTCTAATTTCCTTTGAATACATTCAACTGATCGATGGTTCTTCAACTTACGACGATGACAGAGAACGTACAACACTGCTCCCCTGGAAATAAAATAAAAAAAATCCCAACTTCAGGATCAGCGGTTCTGCCCACTGGTGGGCCATAGAAACATTTTGAAGTGGGCCACAGACCAATATAAAAAAGCTGGATTTATTGAAGAATTTAGTTTCATTTGTGCAACTATAATGGCTTGGGAGAAATTGAGATTTTTTTATTTGATCGGAACATAGTGTTTTATTTAATAGGAACATAGTGTTTTATTTGATTGGAACATAGTGTTAATCCTGGTGCACACATGCTTGCGAATACGACCAGTTGAATAAAGCAGCTGTTTTCAAATGTTCTTTACTGTTTTTTATTCTAAACCTATTTCATAGTTTCTTGCTTTCATAAACATTTATTGGGCCAAAGAATTTTTGTGCAACGAAAATGGCCACGAAAAGAAAAAGGTTGAGAACCACTGTTCAAGATAATAATAGTAAGAAAAATAATAATGATTACTTGTCGGAAACGACAGTTCCTTTCTTGTAATTAATTTCAGCTCACAATGTCATTTCCGTTTTTTTATATCTATGTAATCCTTGAGGCCTCAAAACATATTGGTTAAACATGTTGGCATCGCAGGTTAAAGATCTCAGGTTCGAGTCCCGGCGAGTCCGGCTCGCTTATCCATGCCCACCACTCAACCCAGGGTTTAATAACTTGGGTAGGCTAAGCCGAACAAGAAAAGATCATATCTTTCCAGTAAATATAACCCTGTCCGTCTATAAGTGGCCGCTGTTACAGGGCCTTGAGCAGGGTGATCCACTCCAAGAAGTGGGTATTAAAAAATAATTAAAAACTAATAGAAATCATTGGTCTTTGACAGTAATTTTACTTGGCGGTATTACACAAAAATCCAAATTTTTTGCCAAATATGTGGGTTGATGGAACGCACCACAAAGGTTTGGTCCATTAACAGCCCATAATTGGCATAAATCTCATCAACATGGCGTTTTTTTTACTTTGGAAATATGCAAATACTGCAAATGACCAGTAAATTTACTGTACTTTTGTTACAGTGTATTCTGAATTTCACGCTTCCCATAATTCGGAAAACAATTTTTATATTCTAACGGTAGCGCCTTATTTGATTTTAGGTTAAAATATGTATTTAAAATTATTTTAACGAGATTATTCCAATAATGTGTCAAAGACAAATATGATATCAAATCGCATATTGCGCTCAGGACGCAGACACTATTTTCACATGAACTTCTTTTTTAATACGTGAACAACTCCGTCCCCTAATAACCGGAATTAAACAACACTTACAAACTCCAAACGTCAGCTGGTTGTGCTCTATAAGCGTACGATTGGCTTGACTTCACTTCCGGTGCAGCGTAGTGGATCGTCCCACATTTCCCTGTTGTGACGTCATTTCCACCTGGATTAAACTCACAAGCTAATCCAAAGTCACACAGCTTTATTATTCCGTCTTCTCCGAGTATGATGTTTTCAAGTTTCAAATCTCTGCGGAAAATTTTTGTTAAAAAGGAGAGGCAGATGGCATTTACTGTCGACCTGATATCGTTTAATGCATCCTGTTTTTGCGGTCCAGTTCTGATTGGGATATTTATTTCATTATCGAAGTTCAGTCTATGAGAGGCCAGAGGCATTCAGCAAAAATAACAAAATTACTTATATGTACGCCTGGGCAACTCGAATCGATTCGAACAAGATTCGGGGGCCTGAAAAGGCCTAGAATGGCCTTTTACGTGCCTTTAAACGCCGGAAATCTCAAAAATTTTCGCATTCCTTCGGCGCGCAGTAGTAATTACATATAATTAGTCAATTTAAGGCCCTGAAACCTATTTTCCAGAATTTATTTTCGCGCATGCGCCGCTATTTTTCGACTGTTGTGTGATTATATAAAAAAGTTCGAAATTTTTTCCTTCGGCCCTATTATAACGCCTGGATTTCACATCGGAAAATATTTCAAATTTCGCCCTCTTTTTCAAGGTTCTTAATACGCTCCTTGGTGAGTGATATCTGCTTGAGGTGTTTAAGCTTAATGAGATGGATTTGTATTGAAAATACAAAGCAAGATACATGAAGAATGTTAATTTTCTGACCTAAATTGTCAATTGTCTCGTTGCGTTGAAGCACAAATTCTTCTAAGGGAGGGAGGGACACGATAAACTTTTATAGGCCCAGAGGGAGGGGGGTGAAAATCATACAATTCTTTTACTCCCATACTTATGTTTTGTTTTAAACTTAAGTTCTCACCTATGTGCTACTCCTTTACCATGCAGATACTTGACACCCTGTACAATCTGCACAAAAAAGTTTCTGGCCATTTCCTCAGAGAAGAAATATTCTTGTATGCACCGCAGAAGTGACGTTCCCGCGTACTCTTGGACAAGGAATAGAAGATCTCTGGCACGGAAGTAATCAATAAGTGTAACCTGGAACAGAAATTTTCTGAATCTTACTTCGCAAAAACTTGACTTTGTGATCTAAGGCCTGTCCTTGTGGATCAAGCCTTGGCGTATTACATCAGACATATCAGACCTGAGTGACAAAAATGAAAAATTAATCAGAAAAATTAATTCGCTTTGTGCGAGCTGCGCGTGGGTTGTGTTTCCGAGGCTCGATTTTTAAGCGGCACATACTCGGTTGGAAAGTTGGGGAGTTGAGTGAAAACAATTATATAGGGGAGTGGGGAAGGGCGACTCTCCTTGGGGGTCCGACCTACGTATATTAGTAAGAATCATGATAAAATTGCGTGAAAACTTTAATTTTTGCGCGTTTTCAAGGCCATTTCCCTTTTTCTTAGTTTTATAATCACATTATTGCAATGTGACTTCAAAATTTATTGGGCGTCCTTTCTTTTTTATGAAACCTTTAATTTACATTTCTCGTCGGAAAACGAGCATCAATGTCCGAAGATGATTCGCCACTGCAGTAAGTGCGTCTTAATTGGGAGAATTGTGTAAAGTTCTCATGGAGTAAAGTACCCAATATACCCAATTATTTTATAAAAATTTGCTCAGAGCAAGGCCACAGGAGACAAATCATACTTGAAAATTCTCCTGAACCCACTGGAGTGCAAAGAGCTACATGAAATGCAGGAATAGGAACTAAGGAAACCCCATCCCTGATAGATGTCTATTAACGAGAGTTTTAAAGCCTTGTAGGTCAACATTTTACATTTTAAGTAAGATCTTCGACTGGAAGGCGTGTTCAATGTATGTACCCCAGTCAGAAAAAGTTTGTCCAAACATCTTTTGTTAAGTATAAGCCACTGATGGATCGCGTCGATAAGATGCGGTCCATCTGTGGCTCATGCTTGACAAAATGAACATTCTCATTGGGATTTAATGTGATGTGAAAAAAGCGGTCTTTGAACGAAACAATAAAAAAGTTTGATTTTGAAAAGTTGACTGATTTTTTGAAATATATGTTACTGATGGATCGCACTGCCGGGCAGAAATGTCCAACTAAGGCATGTTTTTTAAACTTGGGTCATTGACGGATAGCGTCGCCAAGGCGCGGGCCATCAGTAGTTCATGTTTGAAAAAACAAAATTCTGTTTGGCTTCTCAAAATAAGATTTGTTGTGACTGAGAGATGGTAAGTCCCGAACAAAATGACTACATCGCTGCGTTGCGTTCAGGTAACAAAACAAAATCGGCGACGATACGCGTTGCCATTGCTTTGCGTTAATCGTATTCATATACATACAAAGCGCAAACGTACGCAACGAAACGAATACTTTGCGTTGGCTTGCGCAGCAAACCGTTTGGAAAATGTCAACAAACGCATGTACAGCCGCGTTATCGTTGCCTTGCGTTAATTGTATTCATATACATAAAAGCGCAAACGTACGCAACGAAACGAATACTCTGCGTTGGCTTGCGTAGCAAACCGTTTCGAAAATGTCAACAAACGCATGTACAACATTGCGCTAGCGTAAAAGAGCAAGGTTAAAATAAAACAAACCTAAAAAAAGGAGCGTGTATTGGGGCGTTGATTATTAGAATATATACAAATCAACCTTCCATTAATGTTTGCACAATATTTTACGTTAGGCCTTTGAACATGAGCTGAACTTTCAGACTCAGATTATCTTAAAGAATTTAAACATCGCCTCAAGTTTCTGTCGTCGACTTACTCGATAGATAGACGGATGGATTGATCGGTTGGTATGTAGGTAAATAAAAAAAACCGCGAGTGGTAAAAACACCATGGTATTTACTTGGGCGCCTCATTGAGTGTGATAATTCTACAAAGTCTAAAAACGCAAGTAATTATAACTACGGCGGCGTCTCGCCTTTCTGAGGAAAAAAAAAATATGTGTTTTATTTACAAACAAATAGCCAAAGTGCCATGCTTGCAGTTGAAAACAGATATACTTTAAAATTCAAAATGTTAGGATTAACGAACATTCTGTATAGCTGTCGGAAGCGAAATCAGGCTACTCGGGATATGAACACAATTGAAACACGTGGGAGATGGAAGTAATAGTCACGATATTACCACGAGGCAAATTCGTGTGAAACAATCTCCAGCAGGCGAAATAATCTGCTTGGCAGGGTCTGCATGGCCGTAGAACGTGGATGAATCAGAAGTCACGAGCAACCCGTGCTGAGAGGTTTTCAAAAATACGACAGAAAATATTTCCACCGGCCGGTTTCGATCTTCCAGACACGTGAAAGATAACTATAACGATGCGTAGATCGAATTAGGCGCCTAACCATAGGATAGGATTTCCATCCAGTGGGAGAGGAAAGTCGAAAATTCAGCTTAATCATATGGCGAACCACGACCGCTTGTGTAGATACCAGTGCCAAATCGGGGTGAAGGTTTTTAGCTTGTTATACTTCTCATTTTTCCTGCGCGTGGACTCAGTTTGTGGAGGAAGCTGCAAGCAGAGCTTACGTGAACCACCGTGCACCGGTGAGGCGTCCAGCGGACCGCCAGGGTGATGATGCACTCCTTGAAGCGTCTATAAAAAACCTGACCACTTCGTTGCTGAAGTTATATTGGACTTTAAGCACAGTATTCTCTAACACAATAACGAAGATATTTTCCCAATTTTTATTACAAAGACAACGAAAATTTAAGTAGCTAAAAACAACGAAAAATGTAAGAAAAAGGGTACAAATTCGTACAAGTCACAACATCTATTATACATGTCCACTGAGTCGACATGGTCAAATTTGAAGAAAATATAGCAAGATAAGATATGTGGTATCTCATTCAATCATGACAACTGAAATTAGGCCCCTATGCAAGTGATGCAAAAGAATCTTTCAATAAAATGAAGTCAACTATATCATATCTCCACATGTATATATGTGGGCGTGATGGCCTGGTGGTTAACATGTTATAACTTGGGTAGTGTGAGTCGAATAGGAAAGATCTTATCTTTCCAACAACGCTAACCCTGTACATCTATAAGTGACAATAGGGTACAGGGCCTTGTCAGGGTGATCTACTTCAGGAAGTGCCAATAAAAAAAAATAAATTCACAATCAAATTTTAGCAGCTGAAACAACAAATGTAAGATAAAAGGTACAAATTCATACACTGCATCTGTTATACACGGTCACTGAGTCGGCGTGATTAAATTTGAAGAAACAATAAAGATATGAGAGACATCGTTGAGGGGCTCCTGTATGATCGATGATACAAAAATCATCATTTGAAAAAAGAAACAGAAAAATTTCATCAACATTTTGAAAGAAGAAACAAGTTTAAATAAACTTCATTAAGATGCGTTGTTTTAAACATGTTGTCAGGAAAAGTTATCTGGCAAAAACTCACAAAAATAAAACTTGACCTGAAGAATTAAAAAAACTTTGTTTTGTGCCTACATTTAATTAAGCTTGAACTGTAATCAAAATTCATTTTCAATGGAATCTTTCCCACGATTTAGATATCGAAATTGTTGATTTTGACCTTAATTTTTTGCCCATTTTACAGCGAAATCATCATTTATGACAAATTTCCAACCACGAAATTCAGCAGGTATCTTGATTTCACTGTAAAATTAATCAATTTAAGAATATGGAAAAGGAAATTACTTTTAATCAGGATAAAGGAAAATCTGACCGTTTGAATAAGGACCTCCATTTGGAATTTGACTATTACGTTTGGACTGGGGCACGATGGCCTAGTGGTTAAACATGCTGGCATTGCAGGTTGAAGATCTCGAGTTAGAGTCCTGGTGAGTATGGCTCATAAATCCATGCCCACCACTCAACCCAGGGTGTAATAACTTGGATAGGCTAAGCCGAACAGGAAAAGATCATATCTTTTCAGAAATCTTAACCCTGACCGTCTATAAGTGGCCGCCGTTACAAGGCCTTGGTCAGGGTGATCCACTCCAAGAAGTGAAGTTTGATTAAAACTTGATTAAGGTATGAGCCACTGAACGACCATCTCCGGGATCTAATATGAATGCATGCAGATGACATCTTTAAGAAGCAGACTCAATATTTTTCACTACTAATTTTAAAGTAACACAGTACTATTTTGTATCATGAAATGCAGTTTTTGGCGAAAAATATAAAAAAACTAATTAAACATATGATTAATAACACCACATAGCAGTATGAAGACACGGTGACTCTAAAACACTAGCTCCTCGATATGAAACAAAAAATATACCAAACGTTAAAAAGAAGGTTAAGCTCATAACAAAAAAATCATAAAGAAAATGCAAAATTAAACGAAATGTGGAAATTCAGGACAGAGTGAAAAAATCTTATTTTTTTTTTTTATCGAAATTACTCTGAGCAAGGCCAGAAGCAGTGCCTAAAAGGAAACAACTAACGAACACTTAATAACAAAGAGTTTTTAAAGATGTAGTACCAGCAACTGCACTCTAAACCGAAAACATCGCAAAATGAAACTGAACCGCCATGGCAAAGTGCAATTTCATAGCAGTGTTGGTGATTTTAACTCTTTTTGTGCGGTTTGGTTATTACCAGACGCTAAATAGGCCTTTAGCCAGTCAGGAGAAACATTATTAAATATCGCACATTATCTAAATTTTCTGCTGCTGGAACCCATTTTCTTCGAGTGTCTGAGTAGCTGGCATGATCCCTTCACTCGTGTTTTATAAAGGGGATAGGGCAGCCCCCAAGATTTTATATATTATTTTGTATACATTTTTTTTGTTCTCTTTTGTCCCAAAGTAACGACTTTACAAGAAAGAAAAAGTAATCTTTTTTTAGCAACTTCAGGCTCGCAATCCTTTTTGGAAGAAAAAAGAAAAATTCAATTTTCCTTTTCTTGTTGTCCCACCAAGATCACATACCTTAAGCTGCCACTGCCATTCACGCTACTGTGCATGTCATACAGTAATCTGCGGTGCATGTTTTAAGCAAATATTGAACCGTTTAATCAACACTATAACTAACGTGACATGGAAAGAAGTAAAGACATGGTTGGTACATTTAAAAAACTCAAAACCACAAAACAAAACTGAATAAAAAATGAATGGATAAAAAGAAATTAGAAAAAAAAGCTCAAATAAAAACACGAATGAAAAATAAAAAAAACTTCCAATATATTGAATCACGGTAGCTTGTAGCATATCAACAGGTTTTTAAATGCCAAACTCGCATAAATCAAAACTAAAGTTCTATAGATAAAAGTACCTCATAGGATTTAATTCTTATGCCACAATGGCAAATAGGACTAATAGGAACTTACGCTAGACTCCCCTCAATATACCTATTTTTTGGGAATGAAGCTTCTTTTGTAATTATTTCAGCCCTTATGTAGTTCTACATAATATCAGTTCGTAAAATAAAACCTCGCTGAGCGAATTTAGATTAAAAGAAAATGGGCTCCCACATAATTTTTGATTTTACGTATGTCACGATGTTAAATTTAGGCTTACGTAAATTCGTAATATCACACTAATACTATGGAGAACTTTTGTGGTTGGGATGTGACATTTCGAATCCTAGTTCGATTCAAACACTCATTTCCGTTTCCTTCGAATATGATAACTGAATTCATTCAATAATAAAAATACATCTACGACACCAACTTCTTATATATAACATTATGAATCTATTTATATAAAATTTCTACAACTAAGAACATATTGATAGAATTCTCAACACCAACTGATCAACGCTTAGATGCAAAGGTATAACATCAGCTGCTTTGCTACTCAAGACGCCATCAGAATAAGAAAATTTAATAAATTAGCACTGTTTTATGACATACTTCTTTCTGAAGACTAAAATTTGAATGTCTGGTAGCAACTAAAGTGAACAAAAAAGGTTCGAAATTATCAATACTGCTATGAAATAGCAGTGTTGATGGTTTTGAAGCTTTTTTTTGTCCATCTGAAGAAAATGATAAGGATGTTTCATTCCCAGGATGAGAGATCGATTCCTTTCGACTATCTCCTTTTAATTTATTATATTATGCTCCCTATGGAAAGATAAAATAAGTTGGAATATCGTGTACTGCAATGATTTATCTAAATTTGTCCTATCAATTTGTTTTCAACTCAGCTAGCTTTATCATGCATGGGGCACTGATGGATCACACCCTTAGGTTCGGTCCATCTCTCGCTCATGCTTGATAAAATAGAATTAACAGCATAAGCAGCGTAAAGCTTGAAGACCACTAACATAATGAAATAGATGTAAAAATTCTACAAAATCTCAGAAAAAAAAAAAAATAGAAAAAACAGAAAAAAATAATTGGTTAGGTTGAAATGCCTCACAATTAGTACTAGATGGTGACATAATTTTGTTTTTCTTCGGGTATCTGAAATGTTCATATCATTTTCTTCAGACGGGTGAAAAACTTCCAAAATCAACACTGCTATTTCGACCTTTTTCCACAGTTTGGTTGCTGCCAGACACTCAAAAGGAGGCATTTTTCCAGCAGACCTTTAACATATAATCATCATCGCTCAAGGATTCGAACCCGCGTCCTGATGATCAGAGATGCATAGCTTGAGCCGCATTTCCAACGTTTTAACAAGTTATTTAACCGGGCACCCTATTGAGGTCAACGGGCACCCCTATTTATGAAAAGATGCCCATTTGTTAAATTTTCTTCTGATTGCAGTCATTCGCTTCAGGTGTCTGAGAAAGAAAAGTAGCAGGCGTTCTACCAAACTGACTTACCGTCAATAAAATGCAAATATTACCGGTATTAGAACCCATTTTCAGCAATATTTGATCCAAGATAAAGAGATAGTCAAGTTTGGTTAAAAAAACTTTTAGGAAAAATTTGCTGGTTCTCCGTGTCAATATATATAACATATACACAAGGCCATTTACAGCCATTTTTGGCAAAATTTGATCCAAGATAAAGAGATAGCAATTTTAGGAATCAGCTGTTTCCCCTTATTAATATATACAGCGAATACATAAAGTCATTCACCTCATAACTAATCCCAAAGTAAGACAAGATTCACTGAATTTTGAATATAGTAATGAAGTACTATGATGAATGTGTACGATTGTGCAAAGTTATAGAAAAGTTCACAAGGTTTGTGAAAACATTTGGCATTCCTGTTGACAATATCAATGTCAGGACAAAAACAGCAACAAATCCATATGGAATTTAGTTGCTATATTGATTTTATTTCAAAAACGAAACCAGTGTTGCCTTGACCTCATAACCCATGAGGATAGGCTTAAAGGAAGAGGGGGGGGGGGGGGCAAATTAGTAAAATAAAAATGAAGATAAAACCTGGTTGCAACAAAAATATAATAAAAAAAGATGTATATGCAGTTTTCATTCCTCTAACGGTGATCACATTTTTGCAAGTTTGGCCAAAAACTTGTAGAGGAAGTTGCCAACTCCCGCATTGAGGCTTGGCATATACACACAGCATTTTCTGACTAAATGCATTGGAGAGTGTACAAATTTAAAAACGTAAACAACCAAGTTGGAACAAAGTAATTATTACATTTACAACTATATTATAACTACTTATACACTATATTCATGCATTAGAGTGCTTCCATGTTGTTAAAAGCAGGATAATACTAGAATTTCTAATTTTTCTGCAGATTCTACAAGACTTTGATCACAAATTCGCCAGATTTGTTTTGCATTCAATTTAAAATTTAATTCTAACATTCCTGGACAGCTCTTCATATCTTACATTAGACAACATGACAAAGAAAAAAAACGCAAACCTAAAACGTTAGATTTTACGTAAATGCATTCCATAAAATCTGTACATGATTGTTCAGCAATTATTGTCAACAAATTTAATTTCACAAACAACAAATAGTCTCCTCATTTTTTTTGAAATTGTTCAGTTTAACCGCTCCACCACATAAGTTGTATGAGTTTGTATGATCACTGTTTTCATATTACTGAGTCATTAATATAGTTCAATATCAAAAGTAATTAATTACGCTTCAAATGAAATCAAGTAAGCTTTCTATCAGCTGGTAGAAATGGGAAAAAAACAAACTACTTTTTTTGTTGTTACTTGATGCCTCATTGCATCAATCTCCAGTATACCTGTGTCACAGCAAACCAGTATTATATAGATTAACGCAATATTGTATTTTGGTAAACTCGACACCGGTATTTATCGTCATACCGAGATGTCATTCGTGACGTTAAGGCCACAATATATGTGAAGTTGTCTTACTGATGCCTTGCATTACGTTTCGGGTAATAAAATAATAACGGCAATAAACGCCTGCATTGTTTTGCATTTAACGTCTTCACATGCCTACAAAGCACAAATTCGAAAAAAACAAGCACTCTGCGTTATCTTTCATAGCTAACCATTCTGTTTCATTTGAAAACGTAAGGAAATGCACACAAAGCATTGCGCTTGCGTAAAACGCGAGGCTAAAATAAAACAAACCAAGAAACGCAACCTACGCAAACGTGTAGTGCGGCCTTAAGTCATAGCATTGTAGTTGCCAATAGAGTCCGACTGATACAGCTTTTTTGCAATCGATATCAATTCATACGTTTTGACATTTTTGACAACAGATAATCGAAGACGCAGCCAGTCACAGAAGTAGTTTGATTACGACCGGCGTACAATGACACCAAGTTAATCTCACCAATGGCGTACGTGTGACGTCATATATCACCAATATGTAAGTAAGGAAGGATATATCATACCGAATTGTTTAGATAACCTGTTTGCCGTTTTGGTGTCAGATTGAATGCAGAATGATGACATTTAGTAATTCAATTTAGGAGCAGGATTCAGTGTTCTATTTCACTACTCCAGTGTAGTAAAGTATTCCGAATTCCCTTTTCCTTATTGTTAAAAGGACAACTAGCTATTTTTACTTACAAAGAATGTTGCCGAAAGGAAAGTAATATATTTCCTGTGAGGTTTCAATTAATATTCCATTCTCTTAGTCCGATTTATGTGGGACTGACTACCTATCCTATCTATGCCTTTGCGTAAGTCAATACGAATGCTAAAAGCAACGGGGCCTTAGAAAGATAATAAATTACTTAACAAAAGGTCCTCCTACATATATGCATAAATCTATTTCTGTAACGTTTCGCTTGATCCAAGTCGGACTTCTTCAGACAAGCATTTCAAACAATGTTCGTTGAAAATGCTTATCTGAGGAAGCCTGGCTAGGGTCACACGAAATCGTTACAAAAATTATGTTACACTTTTAATGAAGTTGTATTTCTGCATCCATCAGTGAGTGCACATGACAAAATAAAATTTCTGGTGAAGTACGATTATTCGGACAATGTTGTTAGGGCTGGGCAATTCGATCCGGTGATTCGAATCTATTCGGGGTACAAATCATTCGAATCAATCTTGTCCATAGGAACAAAAACTTTCTAAATTAAGTGAAATGTTTCATTTTTAACGACAAAATACAATCGATTTTGGTCAAATTAGACCAAAATCGATAGTATCTTGTAATTAAAATGAAAATTTCGCTTATGAAATGGAGTGTAATTGAGAATACACCAGTTTAAGACTTGCTTTTCATAACGAAGACAATAATAGTAATAGTAAAGCGGGATATTTGTAATTTTTATGAAGTCAGTACTTCGATCTGATTCGAAAAAAATATCCGAATCAGATTCGAATTCCAAATGATTCGGTTTTGCCCAGCCCTAAATGTTGTCTTCTATAGCTATTTCAGCTAAATACAAAGTAAATTGCTGAAACAAAAGCAATTTATTCTATAACTGATCCTATTTTGTCAAGAAAGAGTTGGTGATGGATTGCGTCGCCGATGTTGCTCATACTTGACAAATTAAAATTTAAGATTGGGACGTTATAGTCCACATTTAACAGTATTGTATTTAAGATTCATTACGCTTCATGGAATAGTCTGGAACTGGACCACCACAAGAGCCTATTTCGTCCATCGATACCAAGATCATGATTTATGTCAAATTCTACAAAGTTAAAATGAATTGTCCCACCAGCCTCTTTCCAATAACCGGTAAAATTTTTGATTAGGCTAAAGTGAAATATCAGGACACCAGAGTAGTTTATTCTTTTCACTGACAAGCAGTGTGGTTTTCAATGTTCTACTTAAATTTCTGGCGAAAAATTACTATTTGGACAATGATGTCTGTAGCTATTACAGCAGTAGAAAGATGAGTGATTTATTCTTCGAGTCCATTTTTAATAGACTTGTATTTCTGCATTAAAATATCCATTTTCCTTTCATGCTCTTTTCGTTTCATTTCAAGCTCCTTTTCCATCATATACATTTTTGTTTTGTGGGTTTCCGATAATTTTCGGAATTTCTCTTTCAACAATTTCATTTTTAATTTGTGATGTTGTCGAGCCTGTTCGGATAAAATGTTAACGAGATCAGAACTCATGCCACTCTTGTCGATATTTGATGTACGTCCAATCGAGAAATTATCAATGTCGTCGAAAATGTGCGGTTCCTCGCGATCTGAGTTTAATGTTGAGCTACTTTGGTCGTTACTTGTGAGAAAACCTGAAAAAATGGAAGCATGAGACAGGATTTTTTGTTAAAATAATCTTATAATTGAAAGAATTTGAAAATTCATATCTGTAAAGGCCACAATACACGTGGAGTTGCCTTACAGATGCATTGCATTACATTTCGGGTAACAAAATAAAAACGCCAATACACGCCTGCTTTGCCTTACGTTAATCGTGTTCACATGCCTACAAAGCACAAAAGCGAAAAACGAACGAGCACTCTGTGTTAGATTTCATAGTGAACTTTTGAGTTTTATTGGAAAAAGTATGAAATGCATGCAGAGCATTGTGCTTGTGTAATAAAACGCAAGGATAAAATAAAACAAACCAAGAAAAAACGTAACCTACGCGAACGTGTAGTGCGACCTTTAAACAGTACCAGTAACCCAAAATTGATAGTTTTCACGAAACAAAAAAAAATTGTTCAAAAAATTAGAATTTTGACAATAACCCTAGAAAATTTGGAAATTATATTCAATATCGCTTTTTAAAAAGTTTTTAAAACGTAAAATATTTTATGTTGGCCATCCCAAGTGAATGCTATGACAAAAAAAAAATTGAAATCATGGTTTGGACCATACCAAGGAAGTTCAAAATCTACCATTCAATTTCTGCTATAATTGCTATAATTCTGCTATAATTCGAAATAAAAAAAATGATAATTTTAAAATTTTCAAAAATAAATGTGAATTTTCATATAAATTATGCGCTGAGAAAATAGATAGGTGCCTTTGTTTGTTTAATATATGACTTTTGATTCGAATATTCGATTCGATTTGGGACAATTATTCGACTAGACTCTGAAATCAAAAGATATTCGATTTTGGCCAACCCTGGCTATGGCATTGAAAACATTAGCTTTCAATAGATTCTTAACAGATACTTGAACGAGAAAATTTGAAATGTAGCACTAGCAAATGGATCTGGGAAACATGCTAAAGAATGGGACGCTATATTATAAATAAATTGGTAGTGGCAGGGGTCAAAATCCAAAATATTTCGTTTTCAGAATCCAATGGAATACTTTGCTGAATGGAATCAGAAGTCATATAATAAACAAATAAAAACATCCTTCAAACAGCTTATGTGAAAATTCACACCTATATATGAAAAAAACTCAAAACATCACTTGCCAATTCTAAATAGTTGCAGTAATCAAATATAATAATTTTTGATTCGAATCTAATCAAACATTTTAGGCAAACCCAAACAATGGTTAAGGCACTTCTTTGTTTCCTTTCAAACACCTCTCACGACTAAGGAATTTTTTTTTGGAAATGTTAAATATAACATTAATTCACAATTACTGTAAATACAAATATCAAAAACGGTCGTATTCGACATGAATCTGAACCTCATCAAAAATATTTAAAGTTCGAACATAATAAACAACATACTTGTACCAATTTCAGTATATTCCCACGATTTAGGTAAATCATCAGAGAGAGATCTGAAATCATCATTTTGCTCTGAAGATGATCCGAGATAACCGCTTGAAGAAGAAGTGGTTGAAGAGATTTTCGGCTTTTTTACAGGAGATCCGAGCGCTAAAAAATATAATATCAAGCTTAGATTAGGGACTGAATGTCGTCTACTTAAGACACCCGAAGAAAATGTATCAAAAAAAAAGTTTTCACGACAGACAATATTTCATATTTTAAATCTTATTTTGTTTGTCTGCCAGTAGGTTGTGTAGGCTAAGCCGAACAAGAAAATATCATGGGTAGGCTAAGCCGAACAGGAAAATATCATGGGTAGGCTAAGCCGAACAAGAAAATATCATATCTTTCCAGCAATTAATTCTAACCCTGCCTGTCTATAAGTGGACGCTAGTACAGGGCCTTGCACAGGATGATCCACTCCATGAAGTGGATGTAAAAAAAAAAGTAATTAAATTGTACAAAAAGTCTCTGTTGACTCAAAAGACTTTTTTATCAGAGGGACATGGCACGGAAGTTTCCGATACTCAAAAAAAAAGAAAATATTGACAATTTGGGATATTATCATTCTTACCATAGTTTGTTTTAGGCAAGGCTGAAAAAAGCATTCGAAAGGAAGCACGTAACAGCCATTCAAATGGCAAAAAACTACAAAAGAACGTAGCACCAACTGCACTCTAAGCTTTTAAGTGGGCACGATGGCCTAGTGGTTAAACATGTTGACATCGTAGGTTGAAGATCTCGGGTTCGAGCCCTGGCGAGTGTAATAACTTGGGTAGGCTAAGCGGAACAGGAAGAGATCATATCTTTCCAGCAATTGTAACCCTGTCCAACTATAAGTGGTCAGTGTTACAGGATCTTGGACAGGTTGATCCGTGGCTATAAAAAAATATTAACAGCCACTCAAATTGCAAAAAACTACCGCAGAATGTAGCACCAGCAACTGCACTCTAAGCAGAAAACATCCCAAACAGAACTAAACGACTATAGTAAAATACAGCGTGTGGTATCTGCCTTGGGTGACAGTGGAACCACCCACCACTTTTCATTGTTTACTTTTAGTCCCCTCTTACGACAGGTAGGAAATCTGTTTGGCAATTTTAAAGAATCTAAAGGGACATATACCAAAGTTATTCGGTGAAGCTGAATGGAATTCTGTAACGAGAGATGAGCAACTAATAATTTCACAGAATGGCAGCTAACCTATTACTTGGACACCCAAGAAAATGAGTTCCACAACGAGAAAAATTAATAAAAGCACAAATATCTTGCGAGAAAAATAAGATCTCTCTTGTCAAGTTCATGGCGCTTACAAAAATATAAAAAAAGGTTCAAAATCGTCAACGATGCTATGAAATAGCAATGTTCATGTTCATCAGTTTTGAAGCTTTTTTAGGCATCAAAAAAAAAAAAACAGACACAGATAATTTTGACACATCTTGAAGAGAAACAAGATTGTTGTGTTGTGGTCCCATAGTGGTCTGTGCTTAACCAACGGATTTTCAAAAATATCTCTATATTCTTCAAACGTGGGACACTAATTTTACTGAATTCAATTCCATGCTGACCCCTAGACAAATTATAGAGTGCCCACTAAATGAAGAGCTCCAAAAAAAAATGCTAGGCCAGTGGAAAACCCCCCCCTAACAGAACTGAACCGCTATATGAGTGCAGTGAGTGGTATCTGCCCTGGACAATGTTAGAACTGCCTGCTGATACCAATTCTTAGCACCTTTTTCGGTCACAGGTATAAGACGGCCGACCATTCTTAAAAGGGAATATTTGCATTGTTGAAGCCCACTCTGCTGCTACTCGAGATGCCCAAAGGAAATGGGTTCCACCAGAAGATAATTGGACAAATGAGAGATACTGTTTGAGGTACATCTTTTGCTAGAAGTTTAAAATGCATTTTTTTTTTTTGACAAGCTCTACAAAAATTTTTTCAAACCATCAATACTGATGTGAAATAGCAATGTTCAAGGTTTCGAAGCTTTTTGGTCACATGAACACTCATTAATCACATGAACACTCAAAGAAAATAAGAAAAATTTTGCCACCCTGCGGCGTACATTACACCATTAAAACTGCCTCCCATTCGTGTCCGTTTTGTGTTAGGCCTACTAGTTATCAGAAACTCATGATCAAAAATGCTTAGCACTGATCTATCAACTTAATAGAAAGAAAAGTATAAAAAATATGGGTGTTTCAGCAGAATAAGTACAATTGCATACGTTAAAAAAAGTTGATGTTGCCAGAAAAAATAGTGATGGAAATATTAGTAAAATGAATCGATGGCTAACTAGAAGCAACAAGAATAATAGACGTAAGGAAGGCAAGAAGAGATATAAAAGTAGTTGGTAAAAAATTCGAAGATAGATAGATATTTTGGCTATAGCCTAGAGTGAGCAATGCAAAATTGCATTTATTTATCAGTTCAGTTTTGTCAGATGAATTATTGATATAAATGTTGTCTCGTTATGGTGCAGTTGGTGGTTGATTTGTTTTGAAAAGAATTGTAATTAGTATTATGTGGTATGTAGGGCTGTTGAAAATATTCTATTCGGAATATTCGAATCATAAATTATTCGATTCGATTTCTGCAACAATTCGAAATCAACAGAATGATAATTTTAAATTTTTTCGTAAATAAGTGCGAATTTTCAGTTACCGGTATAAGCTGATAAAAGAATGTCTTTGTTTGTTCATTATATGATTTTGATTCGATGAGGGAAAATTATTTGGTTCGATTCTGAAACCAAGAGATAGTTGGTTTTGGCCACACCTAGTGATATGCACAACAGATGAAATGGAAATAATTCTGTTGTCATTTCACCGGTTGTGCGAGTCATACGAAATGGCCTCAAACACATGTTAATTAACATCTTTTAGGGATAAAGATCCTTTAATCTTCCTTGATTCCCTGGATTTACGTAGCTTTCTGCATACTAATAGTTTCAGAAGACTTTCACATATGACCTTTCTTGTGCAACTTTGCTTGGAGCGACTTTTTATTGAAAAAAAAAAAATCTTCTAGTATCCGTGCAGAGTCAGAAAAATCTTGGGCATAGATGATTTAGAGAACCCCAGATACCGATGGATGGGCCCTGTTGGTGGTGGCCAGAATTGAACATCTTTTGGTTTCAGAATCGAAACGATCCTGAACTGAATCGAATCAGAAGTCGTATAATAAACAAACAAAGACATATTTTTATGAGCTAATAATTTACGAGGAAGTCATATCCCTTATAAATGGAAAAAATTAAAAATTAAGCATCATTTTGTTGATTTAGACTCGTTGCAAAAATCGATTCAAATAATTTATGATTGGGATATTTCGAATCAAATATTTTGGACAGCCCCAGACTTGTGTCATCAAGATACGGTCCATCTGTGGCTCATGCTTGGCAAAATAAAATTTCTGAAATGTCAGTGGTTATCACCTGATAAAAGTGACCCACTATACTGTCAGTTACATTTGGGTTAAATGTACTTCACAGAAATCATAAAAATATTTTTGTCTGGACAAGGCGCTGATAGGTCGTACCATCATAAATAAATGAAGAGCTTCGAAAATGTGAAACCAGCAAATGCACCAAAGCAGAAAACATCCCTATACAGAACTGAACCGCTACGAGTGCAGTGAGCGGTATCAGTTTTGAACCAGAACGGTCAAACACCTGCTGTTCTGCTACCCAGACACCCAGATCCATCAGAAGAAAATTTAACAAATGGGAAATATTTCATGATATATTTGTGGGGGGAAGATTTGAATGATTTTTTTTTGAGGTCTCGTACTTATGCTCATGATGAATCGTTGATAAGAGCGCCATCATTACGGGGCAAGTCAATCTAGCCTATGCTGGACAAAACAATTTTTTGGATTAGGTTATTTATGAAAACAATAATTTCTGGAAATATGGTCTTACATCTAACATTCTTGCACACGATGTCGCTAGAACCTTGCGTCGGTAACAACGTTGGTCGAGTATCCAGCGGAGGGAGAGGTCCGTTCAATCTTTGTGGCTTCTTCATTCTTTCCTTCTTCTCTGCAGCTTGACGTTTTTTTCGAATCCGCACTTTGTTTGAAGCATAATTTCTGATCTGCTGCGCCGTCTTTTTGTGTCCTTTGGTTGTTGCGTTGAACGCTGAAGCAACTCGCCGATAAAGCGCCATCGCGTGTCCATATCCTTGTTCAGGTTTGCCGTGGATCAATAATAAATGATCAAGAAGACGTCGTTCGTCATCCGAATAAGCTTGCGGCATGTTGCTAGGTGGTCTTCAACTAGTCGTTATAGTAAGATACAATTTCTAACTAGATTTGGAAGAATATATTTATGAATTGAATTCAGGTCGGTCACATTCAGATCTTTTCCCTCTCTATCGATGAATTTACAAAAAAAAATGCAAAACTCGTTAAAATTTTGCTCAAACAAACAATAGAAATGAATACCAGTAGCTCTAATCTATAAAGTTATAGGGCCATTCCAATAAAATGTGAAAAAGGCTCAGTATCGAATTAGTACAAACAAGTAATTGGGCAGACTTTCCAAAACATTATAAGCAAGAAAATATATGCTATCAAATTTGGAAAGATTCAATCTGAAATGCTTCTATTCGATTCATATAGAAGCAGGGTGTCAGAGACTGAAGGACAAAAAGCTTCAAAAATCATATTTCTATTTCTAAATCTATTTCATAGCAGTATTGATGATTTTGAATCTTTTTAGGCATTTTGATCGCTATCAGGCACTCGAAGAGAGACATCTTCGTCCGTCTTCGAGCAACAAATGTATCATGAAATATTGCCAGTTTTCTGAATTTTCTTCTGATAGAACCAACCCATTTTCCTCAGGTGTCTGCAGAGCAGAGTACCTGCCATTTTGGGCCGAAGTATCACCCGATCAAGATTTATAATGGACGATGGACCACGCGGCAAGGTAGATTGTTTTCGACTAAGGTATAATTAGAAATACACTATTCTGAATGAATCATTATTCCCCAACTATTCTCAAGTACAAACGATGTAATTTTCATATGTTTTGAAATTCTATTCAGACAAGCTTTATCAGGGCGGTGGGGGGTGCCATGGCCTAGTGGTTAAACATGTTGGCATTGCAGGTTGAAGATCTCGGGTTCGAGTCCTGGCGAATCCAGCTTGCTTATCAATGCCCACCACTCAACCTAGAGTGTAATAACTCAGGTAGGCTAAGCCGAACAGAAAGAGATTATATCTTTCCAGAAATCGTAACCCTGCCAGTCTATAAGTGGCCGCTAAGGCCTTGGGCAGGGCGATCTGTCTAAGAAGTGGCTACGAAAAAAATAACATTCTGACCTATATAGATGTCACTGCGTCAGCAAATTACATGGTTTTTATCTCACTGGTTTGAGCATACCCATAAAACAACGGGTCTACCTTGAGGCAACCACTCGCTATTCCGAAATATTCGAATAAATTGCAGAAAATCAAATCTTGTTCCATAATTAGTGACAATACATATGGAACATTCACTATTTACAACTGAAACTTAGGAGAGCATTATGTCACAATATCAGGGTGATAAATCTTGTTTTTTTCCAAGTTGTCCAAGTTATTAGCTTATAGCTTATTAGCTTTTCCACAGTTGCGTTGTTGCCAAAAAATTCAAAAAGACACATTTTAATCCTCTAGCAAGAGACTTAGTATGAAATGTTGGCCATTTGCAAAATGTTTCTTCCGATGTCATAGATTTTTTTTGGGTGTCTGAGTAGCAGAGCAGCTCGTATGGCTGCCATCAAAGGAAAATTCACAAATGGATAATATTTTACAAAAACCTTTTGCTAAAAGATTACAATGACACCTTTGAGCGACTGGGAGAAACCAAATTATAAAAGGCTTCAAAATCATCTTCAGCCATATATAAAATAGCGGTGTTGATGGATTTTTTCTGTCCCAACAAAATGGCATTAACATTTCAGACACCAGAAGAAAAACCAGATACTGTCACCACGCCGGTGCACGGTGGTTCACATAAGCACCGCTTACAGCTCCTTCTACCAACCAGGACCAAACACAGGAAAAATGAGAAATACGAAATCAAAAGCCTTCACCCGATTCGGAACCGGTATCTGTACGAGAGGTTGTGGTTCGCATATGGTTAAGCTGTATTTTTCAGCTTTCCTCTCCCGCAGGATAAAAATGATATCCTATCAATGATCCCATGCGACACGAAGTGATAAAATGGAATCAAGCAACAAACAAAACAACAATACAGTAGGATTAGAAACTACTTCATAGACACATTCGTCAGCAGCCTATTCCCCAAGACCAGGGCACGGAAAATAAAATAAACATTTACAAAAGGGATTAACTAAGGACTAGACCGTGTGTTTAAACAATAGTTAAGAATCAATATCCAATAAGAGAACTACTACTCTACAATTTTTCTTTTAAATGAATTTATCTTCATTAATACAAAACTAATTTTAATAAAAACACTAAACATAAAAACAGACAAAGTGTAGGCCTCATTCAGGGTACGAATTAAATACTTTCGAGTTAGCTATATTTGCAAATTCGATTAAAAATTAGTGATCAAACCATTCACCAGCAACAAAAAATTATTAACGGCAAAGGTTTGGATTTATAATGTTGGGGTTTATTTTGAATCAATTCAAACCCTCAATTCAAACCCTGGCCTCATTCTGATTCTTCTAATGTATATCAACTACGAAAGGACAGAAACAAACCAAGTACATTTTTATTAAACAACACAACAGCATGCTAAGTAAGCATAAAGCAATCGATTGGACAGCAAAAATAAGTAAAACTTTTACCAAAATTCACTCTAGACAAGGACGAAATCAACACCCGAAAAAGAATCAAATATCTAGGATTGGCTGAAATATTTGAATTAGGGTTTATTCAATTAGTTCAATGCAACAAATTTTAAAAAAAAAAGTGATAATTCTGATTTTTTTACAAAAAAAAGAATGTCTTTGTTTGTTTATTATATGACGTCTATTTCGAATATTCGATTCCATTCTATAAAAATTATTCAATTTCTGTCACCCCTATAATTAACGATCACTTGTACTTCACTCTTATTAAGTTAAACTGAACCACTACAATAGAGTGCAGTGAGCGGTATCTGCCACGGGTGGCTAAACTAGAAAACAGGATTCTCTTTGAGGTTCAACCACGCCAAATGATCATGCCCAGAGTTTCGTCACGACCTGAAGGAATTGACACATTCTTCCTGCCCTTATAAGTGTTTCTGAAACCCAGATGAACACATAGGGAAACATATGGATAAAGGGTGCTTAGCTTAATTGGTTAATCGTTGGGAATATCCCTTGAGCTACACACCTCTGATTCTCAAAGACGTAAGTTCGAATCTCGTGGAGAACGATGATTATATGCGAGAAATCTGCTGGACGCCTCGTCGGTGTATGGTGGTTCACAAAAGCACTGCTTATGGCTTCCTTCCCAAACGGAGTCCACGCATAGGAAAATATGATAAGTCAAAATATTTCACTTTGGATTCGGAACTGGTGTATGCACAAGAGGCCATGGTTCACCATATGATTAAGCTGCATTCTCGGCTTTCCTCTACAGCAGGATAAAAACGGACTCCTATCCTATCCTCATTCACCTATTTAAGAGGCCATGGTTCACCATATGATTAAGCTGCATTCTCGGCTTTCCTCTACAGCAGGATAAAAATGGAATCCTATCCTATCCTCATTCACATATTTAAAAACTGAAAACTTTGCTTACACTCTTAATTCAGGATGCTTCAAAAAATTTTTTAGTAACATGCATAGCATATAGGATAAAAATTCCAAAAAAGAAAAGGCATAGAGGAAAAAGTGGTAAAATTGTGAAAAATTAAGCGAACACATAATAAGCAACAGTTACAAAAGAATACTATTAAAAACACATCAATTGCTTGTCTCTATCACTCATAACATCAGTTCAAATTTACTACAGGCGACACCTACATAATTGGAGTGCTGAAGTAGAAGTTGGTATATTATTTGTTCGGGTGTCAGGAACGTTCATTTCATTTGCTCTAGGTTGACGAAAAGCTCCAAAACCATCAACACTGCTATTTCATAGCAGTGTTGATGATTTTAAACCTTTTTGCAAAGTTCAGTTAGCAAATTTGCTAAATTTGTTTCTGACAGAATTATTTCAGTTCAAGTACCCGATAGATTAACTGGCATTTTTCCAGCCATATTAAATTTCCAAAAAACAAAGAAACACAATAATTAAATCCCAAATCAGCTGGATTTCTACTGACTTAATGATATCATTGAGAATGTGTGATCTACTCATGATTCAAATATTTCAAATGAAATTTTAACCACCTAAATTGCCATAAAATTCCACGGCTGTGCTAATATTTTTTTTTTTCATCAACATTCACTTTGAACCAGGGCAGAAGCAGTGTCTAAAAGGCCACCCACCTAATGGCAAAGAGCTACTAAAAGATGTAGTACCAGCAAATGCACTTTCAACTGAAAAACATCCCAAACGGAACTGAACTTCCATGGTAAAGCGCAGAGCATGGTATGTGCACTGGGCAATGGTACAAACCATCTAAATTATTAGTCCTCATTGGATAGAATAATGTATGTATTCAGGAATTGCATGCCAAGATGTATAATAATTTGCAATGTTAATCAAGAATGAAATGCCTCACACATCACAGCGTTTGAAAAATTATTGCAAAAATCAGCTGAAGCATAGTGAAAGCGAACGAGGAAAGCAAAAAAGGCTAATTCTGGCAACATCAACATGCACAAATCACATGCAGAATCTTATTTCCACAAATCTACCAGTATTCAACAAAAAAAAAAAAAAAAATCTGCAAAATTTCTCTTTTAAGGTACCAGTATGACACAGGTTTCGACAAGTCGTTGATAATTTATAATGAACTACCTGTCCCTCCTAGTTTCCTTCTATTCCTGGATTTGTGTGCGAGAGAAGTCGCAAGGACACACAAATGAGATAATATCAATAATATCATATATACAAACAATTATACTCCGGTTTCTAAGTGATACGCTTATCCTCCTATTATTATTTCCTTTACCGGTACATACACAACACCGATGAAAGCCTGATCAATTCTTACGTTTCAAATGCAAATGCAAGCATGCAAATGTTGCAATATGCGAGATTTTACTTTTTTTTTCTTCTCGTAGGGAGTGTAGTATAGCAGATTAGACAGAATTAAATAGGGAATATACGAATGCAAATGTTGCAATATGCGAGATTTTACTTTTTTTTTCTTCTCGTAGGGAGTGTAGTATAGCAGATTAGACAGAATTAAATAGGGAATATACGAAAAGGGATCTTAAAAAACCAATCTCTCATCTCTGAGATGAATCCTTCCATCATGGCTTCGAAAGATATTTATAGGATTTTATGCGAGTTTTTACAAATCTGCATCAGAACGTTGATGACGTTACAGAATTTAGTAAATATCTTTTACTGTCAAGACACCTTTACCCAACAGTCAATTTTCTTCCAATGGGTGGTTTAATTTAAGAGGGCCGTTATTGATGTGGGCGGCGATGGCATGATGAAACCGACAATAGCTGCCGTAACACATAACGAATGACACAGGTTCGATCCGCAACGAACGAACAAAAAGACTTCAATGAGCAATACATGTGGGGTGCCCCTGCGCGAGGCACTGCAACCCACAGCTTTGAGACTATGCTTGATAACCTCACCGGTTCATCATATGTTTCACGCGGGATGGAATGGCAAGACGCAAGAAAAGCCAGATATAATTGTAAATATTGTTGAGTACTGTGAAATGAAGTTTATTTCAGTTGAGAAGCTAGCAAGAGGAACTCTTGAAGATATTCTTACAGAGAGAGCTAATGCTTGAAAGAGGAGAAAAAAATTCCTACATGTTGTGAAAGATATGATTAAATCAAAATCTTCGACAAGAGCTCAGTTCTGAATGAAATTTTTCTCCTTAAATGTACAGTTTCTGGTTTTACAGAATTATTTAGCTTTTCAATAACTCCACGGGCAATGTTTAGTTGGTTGGTTTCTGCCTTGAATTTCAACAAAAAAAAAAAGAAAGGAAAACCCTGAGTCACACGTTTCTACTAAACCTTACATTCTTCTTTATCATCTTCTGGAGATTCATGGAGTCCATGTTGTGAAAGAAATAATTCGTCATTCGGTTCCTCGAGATCATCAGCTGGTGGAGGAAGAATCAACGGACTTCTTTGAAGCACAATTTCATGATCGCTGTCATTATTTTCAGATTTGAAAGGATATGTTTCAGAATCTCGTTTACGATTATTAAAGTAAGCTCGAATTTGAATCGAATTTCGTTTCGCGCTTTTCGTAACAGAATTAAATTCATTGCAAACCTTTTCCCAATATTGTGCTCGTTTGTTACGATTACCATTACCATATTTTGTAAACAAAATTTGTAATAATCTATGGTCTTCTTCAGTATAGTAACTGGGCTTTTTTCTACGTCTATTCGACATTATTTAATGGAATCGCTGTCTGAAAACATATTTAGAGTATTATGATAAATTTCCAATGTACATTCTATTGCTATTAAGGCTGTTCAATATATTAAATTTGGTTCGGAATATTCGGATCATGAATTATTTGATTTGATTTTTGCAACAATTCGAAATCGAGAAAATAAGAAGTTCAAATATTTTTCATAAATAAGTGTGAATTTTCAGGCAAATTAAAAGCTAACGGAAAGATGTCTTTGTTTGTTCGTTATATGACTTCCAATTTAACAATTAATTTTGAGTCTGAAAGCAAAATATATTTGATTTTGGCCACTACTGAATTACTGTATAATTTATTTGAAACAAAAATGAAACAGCCTAGCAATATTATACACAATATACGACAACTGGCACATATTATTGTACGTATCATTAGACTCAAAAAACAAAACAAAACTTAAAAAGTCAGAGAAACCATCAAAACTGCTACTGATAATTAACTGTGGAGACAAAAAATTAACATTAACAGCGTCATAATTATGGCTATCCAAAATATTCGATTCGGAATATTTTTAATCATAAATTATTCGATTCGATTTCTGCAACAATTCGAAAACAACATAATGGTATGCTATTGGTCTGGGGGAAGTGGACAAACTATTTATCCTTCCTCTGTGCCTTTGTGTTTGCGGATCCGTATGCAGTACATGCAATGATACAGTAGCTAGACAGTAGCACATTTTTAAAATGCTTGGCTGAAGATGTCTGACTTCGGTCAGACGAAACGCTACAGAAATAAATTTGTGTACCGGTAAGTGTGAAGCAAGACTTTGAACCTTTCTAGTTAATGATAATTAGGGCGAATATTCGATTCGGAATATTCAAATCATGAACTATTCGATTCAATTTCTGTAACAATTCGAAAACATCATAATGATAACCTTAAATTTTTTCATACATAAGCGTGAAATTTCACGTAAATTATAGTATGATGAAAGAATGTCTTTGTTTATTTATTATATGGCTTCTGATTCAAATATTCGATTTCATTGAGGAAAATTATTCCATTCGACTCTGAAACCATAAGATATTCGATATTCGATTAATAATATACACCGAGCCATTGTGTATGTGAATGAGGCCTATGTTTCAAAAAGTCAGGGCAAGTCATTCTTAAACATATATATTAGAAATTAGATCATCAACCTGTCAGAATGCCAGCTACTCCTCTGCTCAGACATCCAAAGAAAATGAATTGAATTCCATCTGAACAAAATTTAGCAAACGAGCAGCTTATCATGATATATTTCCTACTATAGAAATAAAATGTCTCTGGAGTTTTAAGTAGCAAACAAAACGTAGAAAAAGGTTCAAAATCATCAATACTGCTATGGAATAGCAGTGTTGATGATTTTAAAGCTTTTATGTACATTCGAAAAACTTGAAAAACATTTCAGACATCCAAAAAAATCTTGTCAATCCGCTCATCGCGTTAAACTAACATAAGGTGTCAGAAAATTGTTGGCGTTCAAAGTCTGGACAGGTTAGTTAGATCATACATACAATATAATTATACAATATTCAGGCACTAAATAGATTTCAAATATAAGGGTGCAATGAAAACTAAAATATCATAACTTGATTACTTATTTTTTAGAGTTGGATAGTTCCCAGACCTCAGACTTTTAGCCTATACCTCCTAACTTGATAACATTTGTTTTAGAGTTGAACAGCGGTCGCTATTAGAAAAACTACAGATTTTCGTCGTGCAGATCTAGGCTAATACGATTCGGGTCTAGTGAAGTTCAGTACCATATACCCGAATGTCATCAAAATAAAAACTGGTAGAATTATCTCATCCTAACTGAAGGGCGCCAATGCTGCAAGCATCAGGCATTGTCTCCCGGGTTGTGATGAGTCGCTTGCAACATGAGAAATATTTATGATAATCGGATATATGATACTCAAATTCATGAGACCCTAGAATTCTATATAGGGGTGGCCAAAATCGGATATCTACTTGGTTTCAGAATCTAATCATTTTCTTATCTAAATTGAATCAGAAGCAATGTACCATAATAAATAAACAAAGACATCCTTTCGGTAGCTTATACTATTCGTGGAAGTTCACTCTTATTTTTGAAAAAAATCCCAAATTCTGGGTATGCATGCTGATATTAATTTGAATATTGCGAATCAAATGAAATACTTTGGACAGCCCCAATTCTATGCAGAATTATTTGACAGAAGAAGCAACTTGTGATTTCCAACACACTGTTATTATCTGTTATTGGCGAATTCCATAAATTCTATTTTGGAAAATTTCAGCCTCAATTTCAAGACAGCTAAGGATGCAATATTCTAATATTTTGTTTTGAATCGAATCTCTGAACTTAATAAAATGATTCTATTTAAAAAAAACTTATTTCCAATTATCACACTATGTTAGTTTACAAAACCAAAAATTATGAAATTGAATAGTATTGATTTTATGACTGGGCACAACATAATCTGCAATAGACAGGACAAGATTAAAACCAAAAAAATGGTGAAAAACAGAAAAATAAATAATTATATTTCAATAACCTGATAAAACCCTCATAACACTAGACTAAAAAAATCCCACTGGCTGAGTACAACATTAATATAGAAAACAGTAAATAAAACAGACCAGGTGTAGAATCTGAGCGTGGCCGCAGTCTCCCTGTCCTGTGTCCTCGATTTCTGAATAGCGTGATTGCGCGCATCTGCAACAATTTTTCAAACTTCATTTATCCCGATATTAATTGCGTTAAGCTTCTTAACAAGCGTGAAAATATCGTTAAGGATATTTAGTTTTACATTCGACCGAGAACGACATTATTCAAATCAAAATTCTGGTAAATATCGTTGGAAGATATGTCTGCTCACCGTGACGAAATTGCTTCACGCGGGGACGCCATCTTGTTTTTACGAATTGTAAACAGAACAGGAAGAAAGCGTGATCGATGGGGTCAAAGTTCATGTGAGAGTGTTCATGATGGGACATTTTTTTGGGAGAATTGCATATCTCTTGGGAGTTTTTTTTGTGATCTAAATCGACCGACAGAAAAAAACTCCACATTTATAGTCAAATTAATAGAACAGGCAATTTAAAAAGGCAAAAACAACGCTATACACATTGTCTTTTGACAGCGACGAAAACTTTTGGAAATGTTGACAATGACGGGACAATGTCTGTTATCCCTCAACGTGCGAATCTTTAACCGCGCTTTTTTCCCGCGTTGTGCATATCGATTTTAAATTTCGGAGAAATAGTTTTCCATTCATCCATATAGAGTTTCTTTCACATTTTTTCATCCCCATAGTCAACTTTATTTTACCAGTAGACAATGTACACAATAAATAACAATATTGTTGCAGCAGCGACACCCAGGCACATCAGAAGACCTTTTTACACAAAAATGCCCTATGGACTTTCCCCGACCTTTGAGCTCAACAATTTTTAGTGTGTCCCTCAGATGGGAAGTTTGGCAAGATATTTTAAAATATTATAAAGTTTCGTTGCGTAAGATTAGACGAATCAGATTTTAACGGAAAAAAATTCAACAGAAAAAACATCTGAATATTCCCCACAGTCGGTTATTCACGATTTACACCTAGTCTCTGCTTCGTTTTATTGGTTTGATGGCCAAACCACGGAGCAATTAATGAGTCAATCAACTTAATTCATATATCTTTGAATGATTTACAAACAAAAACCGACAATAATTATACCACAATACCAATGCGAAGACGTGTTCCCAAAGCTGTCTGATAATCTGACTGGGCGAGATTCTGAACTTACATTTTTACGTCATCATAAACCATTCCAACATAGGCTTCCAGTCCGGAAGTAAGCAAGAAAGTCAAGTTCCATTTCATTCTCGACTCCATAATCAGCATAAAAGCGATAGATGATTTGAAAAAATAACAATAAAAACAGATCAGGAAGGTCAGGAAAGCTAACAAAACCTAAGATTAAATTTAAAAAAGTGCCTATTTGAATATTATAGTTAATGTCAAAACGCGAAAGCTCAAGTGATCGATCATGCCTATTTATTCAAACCAATTCAAGATCTAATTGGTCGATTTCTAAAAAAAAAATATTGAAAACACAAGCTCGAATTGCATTTTTACACTAGTATGGTGATAATTATTGAAGAGACCTAACTATGTTCGTATACAGTGGAGGGGCTTGTCGTGTTTTTAACTGCCTGTGTCAGCGCTTTATTGAATGTTCTTATGTTGATTGATACAATAACATTACGCCGAGTCTTCTACGTCGCCCCGGTGGCCTAATGGATAAGGCATTGGCCTCCTAAGCCAGGGATTGTGGGTTCGAGTCCCATCCGGGGTGTTCGTTCTTCAATTATAAAAAGTTGGAGAATCCATTTTGCCAGCATAAAAATAAAGCTAACTTTAGAACCGACTTGAGACTTTCTGCGGAGTTGTCAGGTCAACTCCATACCTGCCCAAATGTTTGAATAAATAACAAAAAAAAAAGATCGGAATAAATAACAATATTGTTGCAGAAGCGACACCCTGGCACATCAGAAGATTTACTTACACAAAAATATCCTATGGACTTTTACCCCCGACCTTTGACCCATACAATTTTTAGTCTGTACCTCACAATGGAAAAAGTTTGACGAGATATGTTAAGATATATTACAGAGTATTGTTGCGTAAGATTAAGTGAATCAGATTTCAAGGGAAAAAATTTACGTAAAAATCAACTAAACAATCCCCGCAGTCTGTTATTTACGATTTACACCTAGTCCAATCTGGTAATTTCTGCCTCGTTTTACTAGTTTGATGGCCAACCATGAAGCAATTAATGAGTAAATCACTGTAAATCAACTCAGTTCATATAGCTTTGAATGATTTATAAACAAAAACTATATTAAAATACTAATACGAAGACTTGTTCACAAAGCAGTCTAAAAATCTGTCTGGGCGAGATTCTAAACTTGCATTTACGTCATCATTAGCAATTTAAGTAAACAGGGAAGTCAACGCTCTGGGAAAGGTCCATTCGGGGTGGTATTCAATATTTTTGAAAATAAAGACGAAATATTAGGGTCGTTAGTGGCGGAACGTGGTGTGAGGTTGTGGAAGCAATTTAAGTAAACAGGGAAGTCAACGCTCTGGGAAAGGTCCATTCGGGGTGCTATTCAATATTTTTGAAAATAAAGACGAAATATTAGGGTCGTTAGTGGCGGAACGTGGTGTGAGGTTGTGAAAAGTGAAAATTACGGTAGAGCGATTTTTTAGAATTCTATTTAAGACACATTTGTTCTGGTAGTAAGTTTTCTTGACCAGCATTACGCGCAGCAGAAGGCAGCAACTTGCCACGGGCGTGCGTAGCCATTTTGTGCTTTGTGTGTTTTATTTGAATTCGCATGCAGTGGAGCAGCTCATCGTGTTTTTAACTGTCTGGGTGGGCGCTTTATTGACTGTCTTTATGTTGATTGATACAATCCCAATGTCGACCTTTTACGCCGCCCCGGTGGCCTAATGGATAAGGCATTGGCCTCCTAAGCCAGGGATTGTGGGTTCGAGTCCCATCCGGGGCTTTCGGTCTTTATTTAGAAAAGGTCAGATTGTTAGCATAAAAAGAACAACAAAGCTGACTTTAGACTTCTCAGGTAAACTTTATACCTGTCCAAATCTTTGAATGTGATATCATCATTGAAAACTTATGCAGAATCGAACAACTTTATCAATTAAGCATAAAAGATGGACGAACTGTCATAAACGTTCGCGAATAACGACGATTTGAATGTTTTCTAACTGCGTCATAAGGGAAAACAATTCCCAAATAACTGAACTGCAAATCTAGAGTGCACGCTAGGAAGTTTTGTTGGTCTTGGCATCGTACTCCATTTAGCATGTTTTTATTCCTATGACAGATTCATGATTTATTCGAATAATTGTATTTATCGAATCACTGAATCGAAGCGAGAGCTCTATTCCTATTAAACTTAATCTCAGTAGGGCTTAGCAATTAGATTCGGTGATTCGAATCGATTCGAAGCAAAACTTGAACAAATAATGAACAAATCTTGCTAAATGAACTGGAATTTTTAATTTTTAACCATAAAATGCAATCGATTTTGGTCAAGTTTGTTAAAATAGGAAAATTGTTGCTCTTAGACATGTAGGGTGAATTGAAAATGAAATAGTAATACTAAAAACGGGACATTTGTTATTTACACAGAATTTATGATTCGATTCGAAAAATCCCATTCGGTTTTGCCCAACCCCAACCGTCCGTAATGCCATATAAAACATTCATGCTGTTGTGCAATGATAGTAAAATCTAACAGTCGGAAATCGAACTAACGTGATCTCGATATACTCGCAAAAACAATTAAGGAGTGATTTTCTACGGGACAGTGTTGAATTGAAGTAAAATACCAGGTAATATTTTATTAAAAGTTAAACGAAACTTTATTTGTTAAAATAAGTTCTCAAAATTGAGATGGGAGTACTAAAATGAGATAAATACAAAGCTATAGATTAATTTGGATTGATATATTGTGTATATAAGTTAAACAATATCAGAAATCATTCTAAACGTTGGAACTATACTATATTGATTGTTGTCATGGCCGTTAGTAAATTATAATAAGCGAGTATTAGAATAACACAGCGCAGTTGATAGTGAAACTAAATGATTGAATGATGCAATACTATACTATACTAATCACAGAGAAAACGGACAACAGTTTGTCAGTTTCTCTCGGCGATTAGTATAGTATAGTAATGAATCACTGCAAAATACTTCAAATCTTCACCCCGGATGGGACTCGAACTCCCGATCCCTGTCTTTTTATCATTAAGTCACCGGGGAGGAGAACTGGCGCAGTTATAAAGCAAAATAAGAAGAGACATGTATAAGTAAATATACAGCCCTTCCCTCAATCCAATTTAGGTAATTTTACAAGCGCTGCACTTTACTTTGAACAAAATGAAAAAAATAACGCTATTGTAACATTCAACTAGTGGGGTGTTGATTTTAAGACTGGAAACAATCAGATTAACGAAAAGTTATCATTAAGGATTTCCTTATCGAAATAGTCAGGCAATATAGAGCAATGATAAACTTCGTTGTAAAACTTTGTAATGTTTTAAAATTTGACATAAATTATGACTTTGTTGGGTTAACGTGGGACTAACTACTTATCCTTCTTCTACGCCTTTGCGTTGGTGGATCCGTATGTTAAAAGCAAGGATGCTATAGAGGGAAGATGATAAAGTACTAGACAAGAGGTTTAAGAGTTTTCTACGCACAAGACACAAATGTTTGTATAAAGAGTCTTGAACTTTTGAACCTCTAATCATGACTTTGATGCTAGATATGGTTGGATATCAGCAATTTTGCTTATATAAAATGTTGAATTACAAAGTTAACTGAAATAGAAAGATCTTCAAAAGAACATCATGGTTAAGGCTGGGAAGTTTGATTCTGTGATTCGAAGCACAACTTATTTGGATCAATCATGAATCGTTTATAGGAACAAATACTTGCTAAATAAACACAAGTTAACATTTTAACGACATAATGCTATCGATTTTGGTCAAATTTGACCAAAACCGATAGGATTTTGCCGTTAAAATATGAAAATTGTTGCTCTTAGACAATGTAGTGTGAAATGAAAAACACTATAAACTATCAATTTCTTGATAACCATCATGGAAATAAGTTGTAATAGTAAAAATTGAATATTTGTTATTTACATTGAATTAGTTGTTCGATCCGATTCGAGAAAATTATTCGAATCAGATTCGAATTCCAAATGTTCGGTTTTGCCCAGCCCTAATCAAGGTCAAAAATATTGATAAAATAATGTGGATCAAGTCAATTTTTGAAACATCGATTTTCATATGTAAAGCCAATAGGGCCACCGGGGCGACGAAGTAGTACAGTGAAAGATATATTAGAAAAAGCGATATATAAAAGATGTAATTTTTCAGACAGACAAACAGGCAATATTTAATTATTTGTTCACCAACATGAAATGCTATGATTTTAACAATTAATATCACAAAACCTTGCAAACGAAGCGGGCTGGTGTAGGACTGTAAGGTCACACGACCCGATGCGTCTGTTGTAAAAAGCACCTTAGCGCACAAAATAATTAAATTGGAGAGAAAAAAGCGAGAGTCAAGGAGTCATAATAAGCATCATGGTGTAATTTTTTGAAAAAGTATTTATCTTTTACTTGGATTATTGACATGTTTCACAATGCTTCAAACTGGACATATCACTTTGAGTGAACTTGCTAAAAGAAAAAATGCAATTGCATTCCTGAATTTGAATATTCAAATGAGAAAATTTCAAGTTAAGAAACTAAAGTTTTGAGAACGGATAAATAAATGTGCCATATATTGGGTAGTGAATATCCATTAAATGCATTTTATTATCACATGTTTTAACTACCAAGCTCACGACGTCGCCCCGGTGGCCTAATGGATAAGGCATTGGCCTCCTAAGCCAGGGATTGTGGGTTCGAGTCCCACCCGGGGTGCTTCCTCGGCATTTTAGTAATCAGAGACACCTTCGAACCATAATGATCCAACCAACTTGTGAATGAGTCTTTTCAAATTTGAATAGCAAATCTGCCCCCGGAAGGTAGTTACACCCTGCCTGGAATACGACAGTTCTAACATCAGCATCCAAGACAAATCCCCCTTATGTGGACTTTTTTGTTTTTATTCCATGTAGCTCTTTCCAAATAGGTAAACGCGGATACAACAATGGGGTAGGGGGTGCCCCGAAATTGTATTATAATTACAGAAAAGCGCCAAAAATCTTCAGCGCGCCGTGTTAAATAGTTGATTTTAGTCCCAAAATATTGGTTCACCTAAGAATTTTGCGCCATTTGCGAGATTTCTTCATTGACAATAGAAATGTGTCAGTTAAAAATATTTGCCTGCAGCGCACATTATGACATAAAGTAATTTAACTTCTGCATCTGTCCCTCTCCACCGGAAATTTTCGGATCTGCCTATGCAAACAAGTGATCGTGTTCAGAAAAAAGCTATTGCGCTAGGCTCCAACTTATCCGTTCATAGGGACTAAAACAACAAAGCTAATGACAATAACAATACACACCGAACATCAAAAAACGAACCATGTTAGCAGCTAGCAAAATCTCTACGGCACGAATATCGCTCATATCTTGTTTGTAGGGAGGGCACGGTCGCATGAACGAAGCACGAATGGTATGATAAGTGGTCACCAAGACAGTGCCTAAATGAAAGGCAAAGTTTCGTTTTATCGAAGGATGTATTATATCACCGAACGAAGGAGGCTTCAAAGAGTAATACACGCGGGGTGCCGCAAACTGAGTCGAATTCCTATTGTTAATTGCACACTGACATGTACAATCAAGTTTATTCATCCCATTTAATGACTAATGAGCCAAATACAGTCGGGAAGTGTAATCGATCGCATACAAGCCAACTTCAATAACGACTGGAATAAATTTACGATTCATTTGGTCGCTAGTTCTCTTTGATAGTAAATTGGTCTTTAAATTGTTACAATAGCTTAAATGTTATTTTAAAAAAAACTAGTTCGGAGAGAAACAATTTTTCACGGCATAGCTGTGGTGTGTTTTATTTTTATGTCTTAATTTGTCAGTTTCCGGCGGCTCATTCGTCGCCCCGGTGGCCTAATGGATAAGGCATTGGCCTCCTAAGCCAGGGATTGTGGGTTCGAGTCCCATCCGGGGTGTGTCGTCATGCTTTTAGACCAACAGGTGTCAAATGTGTTACAAAATCGGTCGACGACGTTCCAGCCAAAGACGCGCCACGTTGTATTTAGTGCAGTTTGAATAAGGAACATTTGTACATGAAGTGCGAATTGTTAAAATCTGATTCGCCTGATCTTACGCAACAAAACTCCGTAGTATTCTTAAAAATGTCTTGCCGAACTTTTTCCATTGTGGGGCACAGGTTAAAAATCGAAGGGATCAAAGGTGGGGAAATGTTCATAGGACATTTTTGTGTCAAAAATCTTCTGGTGTGGCTGGGTGTCGCTGCTGCAACGATATTGCTAATTATGATTAATTTTCTTTGTTATTTATTGTGAACATTACCTACTGGTAAGATGTAATGCTTGACTATGACTATGGTGATGAAAATGTAAAAGCAAATATGATATGACTGAATGAAAAACTGATACGAAATTCAAAATCCATATGTACAACGCGGGAAAAAAGCGCGGTTAAACATTCGCACGTTGAAGGATAACAGACGTCATTGTTAACATTTCCAAAAGTTTTGGTTGCCGTCTAATGTGTATAGCGTTATTTTTGCGTTTTAAATTTTTAGTTATTCCGGTTAGTTCGTTTTATTTATGAAGCTAACTCGATTCTTCGACTTCAAAGAAATAGTTGACAACCACCCCGGATGGGACTCGAACTCACAACCTCCAGCTTAGGAGCGGGACAAAAGTATTCTGCGTAGGAAGGTAGGACACTGGGGAAGGAATGGACAGAATATGAATAAAAAGAAAACCTTTGATCACATGTATCACCCTTCATCTTCACAATCTCTCGTTCGCACCAGCTTTCATAAAAAACACACATACACAAACCCTTATGACAAATATTATGGGTTCCGTTCACCCTCAAATTCTCAAAATTTAAGTCAAACATCAATGACGCGATTTAGTCAAAACAAAACTTCTTAGCGTGCACAAGGCCCTAGATTAGCAGTTCAGTTATTTGGAAAATGTTTTCCCTTATGGCGCAGTTAGAAAACATTTTAATTGTCGCTATTCACGAACGTTTATGACAATTCGTCCATCTTTTATGCTTCATTGATATAGTTGTTCGACTCTGTGCACGTTTACAATGATGATATCTTATTGAAATATTTGGGCAGGCATGGAGTCGACCTGACAACCCCGTAGAAAGTCGCAACACATGATTCTAAGGTTAGCTTAATTTTTTTTTTTCTATGCTAGCAGTACGGATTGTCCGAGATTTTATAAAAGGAGAACGTACATGGGACTCATGTACGGATGGGGCTCAAACCCACAATCCCTGGCTTAGGAGGCCAATGCCTTATCCATTAGGCCACCGGGGGGGGGCGGTGGAGATTCGGTATATTGGAATTGTATACACTCTTCAGTAAAGTGTTAACCCTGGCAGTTAAAAACACGATAAGCCCCTCCACTGCTTACGAACATAATTAGGTCTCAATAATAATTACCACCATACTAGTGTGAAAATGCAATTGTAGTTTGGGTTTTCAATATTTTCCTGATATCGACCAAACAGATCTTGAGATTGGTTGGAATAAATAGGCAGGATGGATCACTCGAGCCTTCGCGTTTTGACAATTACAACTACAATACAACAGCAACCTGATGCAAACTGAACTACAAAAACATGCACGAAAGTCAGCCTTGATGGAAAAAATTTAGTCAACAAAGTTAGCAACAACAGTTATTGGAAGTGAAATCTAGTACACACACAGCAACCTTTATAATAAAAAAATGATGATTGTGATGCCATAATGCACTGTTTCCGCACGCGATGACAGACAAGGGTGCCCGGTTAGCTCAATCGGTAAAGCACTGGGAAAACGCTTCAAGATATATATCTCTGGCGTGGGTTCCAATTCCATGAGGGATGATGATCATCATCGAGAGGTCTGCTGGACGCCTCGGTGGTTCATGTAAGCAAGCACCGCTTACAGTTTTCTTTACCAACCAGGTCCATGCACAGACAAAATAGGAGTAATGTTAAGCCAAAAACCTTCACCCGACTCGCAACTGATGTCTGCACTAGAGGTCGCGGTTCGCCTTGTGGTTAAGCAATATTCTCGGCTTTCCTATAAAAGGATAAAAGGATAAAAATGAAATTATATATATATAAATATGGTTGCGGATCTGGTATACTTTTCCGTATTCCCCAGCTTATGTTCTCAATCTATATTTATTTCCAAATAAAGCAAAATTAACTACAAAAAGATGAAGAAAAATTTACATAAACCACAAAAGTGATAATTTATGCAAACATATCACGTTATCATTCCACAGGAATATAAACTTATTGTAAGCTTTCATTGGAACATAGTCTAACTTCTTCAGACAAGATTAAAGTGCAAGGAATCTGAAAATGACCAGCTCTATACAACCCGTCTTTTTTATAAATAGAATATTTTGTTTTCGATTCAAAAAGTTTGTTATATAGAAAATTCACTTTAATGGGATTGATTTTTATATATTATTAGCAAAATAAAAGCAAAGAGGGCTCGTCCGGGATTTGAACCCGGGACCTCTCGCACCCTAAGCGAGAATCATACCCCTAGACCAACGAGCCATACAATGCGTTCCCGGCGTCCATCTCGCATTATTTTAAAAGGGAATAAATAAACACTTGATCATCAAGCAAACGTCCATATCCACCATCATCGCTTGCGGCAGTCAAAATTCAAATTAAATATTTTACAATGAATATGTAACTGAATATCCGTTTAATCGGACCAGGTGCGTCTTTGGTCTGTGAGTATGATTTTTGCTTTGGGTGCGAGTGGTCAACAAATATTTAAATTAAAAGTGTTTGATTCTAATCCTAGGTCTGCCACAAATAGTAGCATGAATTAATTGAACTGGTTGGAAAAATTAAATGCTTCTATCTCTGGCCTTTCTTCGTTAAACGCGTAAATATTTCGCCTTTTACTAGAGATTTCCGTGCCGAGGAGCTTTCAATGAGTCTTCGCTTATTTTTCTCTCCCGAGTATTCTAGGGTCCCTTTGCCTCGACAAGTTGGCTGATTGGAAATTTTCCTGTTTGCTTCGGTCGTGTACGAGTCCGGCTCAAATAATTCAGTCTTTGGATCGGTATGCTTCACCGAATGTTTTGATATATAATTGTATAAGATATGTTGTCATTCCACGCATGTTTCAAGAATTTAAGACATTTGATGCAAAAAATGGCCATTTGTCAAACTTCCTCTATAATATATATACAAAAATGTCATGCTTTCCTTCCACAGAAATATGAGTTTATGGTAAGCTTTCGTTAGAACATAGTCTGACTTCTTCATACAAGATTAAACTGCAATGAATCTGAAAATGACCAGTTTGTTTATATAAATCGATGTTCTATTTGTTTGAAATCCCATTGTTCTTTTTTCCTTTATATTTATTCCTTTTGGTTTCTGAGGTACAGTTTGTTGATCCAAAATTGCTCTTTGTTCTTTCTGTCGGATTCACAGTTGGGAGTATGTCTATTCCTATTAGTTTGAAATGCGTAATGTTGCGGGATGTGGAGTTGAAGCGGTTGGCTACTTGTGTTTTCCTAGTTTGTTTTGACTTCGTGGAAGTGTTCTGTTGTGCGTCGTTTTAGTTTATTTGCTAATTAAATTGAATTTATGATTATATGGTTATTGGTTCTCTTTGCTAGTAAATTCATTAAAAATTTTCCCAATGACTTTAAATTTATTTAAATATAGATATCATGGCGTAGCTGTGGTGCAATTTATAATTAATATAATTAGGAAGAAGAACAATTTGACTACGCAACGCGGTGCTGTGGAATAAATATTTAACTACGATACCACTATATTTTCAGATGTATAAAACGGATATTCAGTCCTTCATCTGAAAGTGTATTATTTGTAATTTTTCAAGGTCGACGCCTCACTTTTCACTTTGATTGCATTTCTGAATTGGAATATTCAAATAAGAAAATTTCAAATGAATAAACTAAAGTTTTGAAATATGTGTAAATATAGTAGGTAGCGATTATCAGTGAATGCATTTTATTTATCGCTTGACCTAATGTGTTGGTTTCCGCTTGCGCCGGCGTCGCCCCGGTGGCCTAATGGATAAGGCATTGGCCTCCTAAGCCAGGGATTGTGGGTTCGAGTCCCATCCGGGGTGCTTCCTCACGTTTTTGAAATAACGCACACGCCAAATGTTTCTATTGGTTAACGTTCTTTTCTTTATTCTGCACGCAGACTCTGCACTACACATCTTGACTTGAGCTCAAACTAATCACATTATGGCCACTCATACTACAATACAACAGAAACCTGATGCAAACTGAACTCTACAGAAACATGTACGGTACGAAAGTCAGCATTAATGGCAAAAATTTCCCCAACAAACGAACGACAACAGATTATTGGAAGTGAAATCTAGTACACACGCAGCAACCTTAATAATAAAAAATGATGATTATGACGCCATCATTCACAATTTCTGCACGCGATGACAGACAAGGGTGCCCGGTTAGCGCAATCGGGAAAGCAATCGCCCTGGCGTGGGTTCCAATTCCACGAGGGATGATGATTATATAATCTTCAGCGATAGGTCTGCTGGACGCCTCGGTGGTTCATGTAAGCAAGCACCGCTTACAGTTTCCTCCACCTACCAGGTCCATGCACAGAAAAAAATAGGAGTAATGTTAAGCCAAAAACCTTCACCCGACTCGTAACTGATGTCTGCACGAGAGGCTGTGGTTCGCCTTGTGATTAAGCAATATTCTCGGCTTTCCTCTATCACAGGATAAAAATGAAATTATATATATATAAATATGGTTGCGGATCTGGTATACTTTTCCGTATTCCTCAGCTTATGTTCTCAATCTATATTTATTTACAAATAGAGTTAGGTGCCACGGAGCGAGGACCACGATGATGTTTCCAAATAAAGCAAAATTAACTACAAAAAGTTGAAGAAAAATTTACATAAACAACAAAAGTGATAATTTATGCAAACATATCGTGTTCTCATTCCACAGAAATATAAGCTTATTGTGGGCTTTCATTAGATCATACTCTAACTTCTACAGACAAGATTGAAGTGCAAGGAATCTGAAAATGACCAGCTCTATACAGCCCGTTTTTTAATAAATAGAATATATTGTTCTCGATTCAAAAAGTTTATTATATAGAAAATTCACTTTACTGGGAATGATTTTTGTATATTATTAGCAAAATAAAAAGCAAAGAGGGCTCGTCCGGGATTTGAACCCGGGACCTCTCGCACCCTAAGCGAGAATCATACCCCTAGACCAACGAGTCATAAAAGGCGTTCCCGGCGTCCATCTCGCATTATTTTAAAAGGGAATAAATAAACACTTGACCATCAAGCAAACGTCCATATCCACCATTATCGCTTGCAGCAATCAAAATTCAAATTCGATATTTTACAATGAATATGTGCTTAAATATCCGTTTAATCGGACCAGATGTGTCTTTGGTCTGTGAGTATGATTTTTGCTTTGGGTGCGAGTGGTCAACAAATATTTAAATCAAGAGTGTCCGAGTCAAACGCGTGTTTGATTCTAATCCTAGGTCTGCCACAAATAGTAGCATGAATTAATTGAACTGATTGGAAAAGTTAAATGCTTCAATCTCTGGCCTTCGTTTAACGCATAAATATTTCGCAGTTTACTAAAGATTTCCGTTCAGAGGAGCTTTCAATGAGTCGGTTTCCTTTGCATCGACCAGTTAGCGGATTGGAATGTCCCCGGTTGTTTCGGTCGTGTACGAGTCCGACTCAAATAATTCTGTCTTTGAGTCGGTATTCTTCACCGAATGTTTTGATATATAATTGTATAGGATGTTGTCATTCCACGCATGTTTCAAGAATTTTAGACATTTGATGCAAAAAATGACCATTTGTCAATTTTCCTCTATAATATGTATATACAAAAATGTCATGTTTTCCTTCCACAGAAATATGAGTTTATAGTAAGCTTTCGTTAGAACATAGTCTGACTTCTTCATACAAGATTAAAGTGCAATGAATCTGAAAATGACCAGCTTGTTTGTTTGTATAAATCGATGTTCTATTTGTTTGAAATCTCATTGTTCTTGTTTCCTTTATGTTTATTCCTTTTGGTTTCTGAGTGTAAAGTTTGTTGATCCAAAATTGCTCTTTGTTCTTTCTGTAGCTTTCACAGTTGGAGTATGTCTATTCCTATTTTATTTTTTATTTTTTTTATAGCCACTTCTTAGAGTGGATCACCCTGTCCAAGGCCCTCTAACAGCGGCCACTCATAGACGGACAGGGTTACAATTACTGGAAAGATATGATCATTTCCTGTTCGGCTCAGCCTACCCAAGTTACTACACCCTGGGTTGAATGGTGGACTTGGATAAGCGAGCCGGACTCGCTGGGGCTCGAACCCAAGATCCTCAACCTGCGATGCCAACATGTTTAACCACTAGGCCATCGCGCCCACGCGATTGAAATGCAAAGGTTGTGGGATGCGGAGTTGAAGCGGTTGGCTACTTGTGTTTTCTTAGTTTGTTTGATGTCGTGGAAGTGTTTTGTTGAGCGTCGTTTTAGTCTATTTGCTAATTAAATTGAATTTATGATTATATGGTTATTGGTTCTCTTTGCTAGTAAATTCATTTTTAAATTTTCCAATGACTTTAAATATATTTAAATATAGATATCATGGCGTAGCTGTGGTGCAATTTATAATTAATATAATTAGGAAAAAGAACAATTTGACTACGCGGTTCTGTGGAATAAATATATGATTACGATACTATAATATTTTCAGATGTATAAAATAGATATTCAGTCCTTCATCTAAAAGTATATTATATGCACTTTTCCAAGGGCGACCTTTTACTTTGAGCGTCACTAAAGCGGGTAGCGATATCTAGTGAAATGCATTTTATTTACCGCTTAGATTAATCTGTTAGTTTCGCCTGCGCCCTTGTCGCCCCGGTGGCCTAATGGATAAGGCATTGGCCTCCTAAGCCAGGGATTGTGGGTTCGAGTCCCATCCGGGGTGCTTGCTCATGCTTTTGAAACAACGGAGACCCCAAATGTTTCTATTCGTTAAAGTTTTACCCTCAGAGGCACACCTTTTCAAATTTTATGCAGTTTCAATGAAGAACATGCGCACATAAGGCGCATCTTGGTTGTGCTTCCCTTTTTACACAAAATAATAATATAGGAAAAATAGTCTCACATTATATTCTCAAGAGCTATTGTTGCACTAGACATCTTGCCTTAGGCTCAAACTTACCTCGTTACGGCCACTTATACTACAATGCATGCACAGGAAATATGAGAAATATCATAATCCAAAAACCTTCACCCCGATTCGGAACTGGTATCTGCACGAACGATCGTGGTTCGCCATATGATTGAGCTGTATTCCCGGCTTCCCTCTCCCGCAGGATAAAAATGATATCTTATCATAATACAACAGCAGCACAATACATACTGAACTACAAAACATGTACGAAAGTCAGGATTAATGACACAAATTTTGCCAAAGAACGAAACAACAACAGATTGTTGGAAGTGAATCGGGCGCACACGAACAGCAACCTCTTTAATAATATTATTGATGATTGTGATACCATAATTGCATTGTTTCCGTATGTAATGACAGTCAAGTCGCTATGGTTGCGGATCGGATCGGGTATACTTCTCCGTATCGTCCAGCTTATTCTCTGGATCTATATTTATTTACAAATAGAGTTAAATGCGACGGAGCCAGGACCATGGAAAGGTCTCTAAATAGAACAAAATTAACTACATAAAGATAAAGGAAAATTTACATAAACAACAGAAACAAAAGTGAATATTTAATTGCGATAATATTGTATTTTCACGATATGGTGTCTTTTGCGATACTTATACGAATCTTTATAAAAGAATAGATGGACATTTTATAGGACCGACCGATATGACTTTGGTCGATACCAATAAGGGTTACGAAATTTAGCCGATATTATTTAATAACTTGTAACCTTTACTTACGGCAAGACAACGCCAAACGCTTGCAACAAGGGATTGAGCCATATGCTCAGGAATTTATCAAAACACGAAAATAATGACGATATTTGTCCACTAATACAGTGAGACACATCGTTTTGGAAATAAAAAAATTGAATTTAAAATTCTCTGGTCAGGTCCTTGGATTACTTTCGGAGTGGAGTCGGTTTGGGTGTAAATTCGTCAATCTGCTATTAGAAAAATGCCGATAAAATCGGCTCATTTTGGCTGATATTGATATTCCTAAAAAGCTCGAAAATGAGGACGATATATCGGCCGATATATTCATGTGCTATATAACTACTATAATATACTGTGCTCCATATTTGACAATCGTAAAAGTTCTGGAAAAATATTTTCAATGAACATTGTATTTGAAAGACCGAGTATCTTGAAAAATAAAAACAACACAAGAAGAATAAAATCAGAATAGAATTAGAAATGTGAAAAATCAATTTCTTTGCATGTAATATTCAACCTAAAAATATCGCATCGTACCATAAAGAATATAATATACGCTCATACAATCTCTTTTTTTTTTTCTAAGCACCGAAGTGGTTGAAATTACAAAAAATAGAAACGATAAAAAAACAATCATATTTCCTTTCATTTTCGTTTTCCGACCGTTTTCCTTGCAGCGATATTTCGCTCCCGAATCGACCGAACCCAGATAATTACCATAAAATTGCACTCAGCGTATGAATACATTATAATTCTACATTATAATCTCGACGACTTCTTGAGCCTCAACGGAAATAAGCCGAATATTATTTGAGCAAAAATTAAAAGGCATTGTAAGCTTGCTCCTTATCGCATTTTGGAGTGGGATTTCACCAATTATCTTTAAGCGTCTCAAGTATTTTTCTTAATTCCTTCATTTTATCTTTTCGTATTTATTTCGTCGCCTAATATTATTCTATTCTTGACGTAGCTTTTATTTCATATCAGCATAAGAAGATACGCCGATTGATTTGACGCTGAACAGTACAAAGCTAAGACTGCTTCGTCGGCGGCTAGTGTTGCTTGATAAGGTCATTCTCGAAGGTACTGAATGCATGGGTTCTAGAATGGCGCGTTCCTCTTATAAGAAACAAATGGCTTGCAAGGGATGCAAATAATCTAATTGCTACAGTGTGAAAGTGGTTTTCAAACAAAATGTTGAAGCAAACTAGATTGCTGATATGGGTTGTGCTCCGACCCATACACCGTTTCTGGTACCTGATAAACAATTACGCCATTCTCATTGACAGGATGACAGGTAAGCAAATGATCGTTTAGTTTTGTCCACTGATCAAAAACGGCGTTGCAGTTACCGCACCGCCGTCTGCCCCGGTGGCCCAATGGATAAGGCATTGGCCTCCTAAGCCAGGGATTGTGGGTTCGAGTCCCATCCGGGGTGTTCAGACTTTTATGATTATCATCAACTTCCGAAAGCGAAAAGCTCCTTCCTATGCCAATTCTATGGAAGAACAGTATCTATACTTGTAACCATCTCTTCTATCTATAGAAATTCTAATCATGCTCTGGTGATCAGTTTTCTTTTTCGGTGTTCCCCACTATCGAAAATACTTAACACTCTGTAGAATGATATTCTCCAAATTTATAAGGAAAAAGTTTTTATTTGCAAACATGGTGCAAACTTGCTCAATCCAATGTGTGATTTACCTACCGATAAAATCAGAGATACGAGACGTTTAAACGCGATTCCAACGTTTGTCCGGCATAACGAATAACATGTGACACTGATACATTGTATTATCAATATATCTTACACTTATACCGTTACTGAGAATGATATAGTTAGATTTCAAAATTGTAAGTAATTTTCGTTCATCGCCGTTGAAAAAGCGCTTATAATTCGTGAATATTCAAGTGAGACAACGTAGTGGAAAGAAAATCTTCCATGTGATGCCACAAGGCCGGTCATATCCGATTATTTTTGAAATCTAAAACGTTTATTACTTTCAATTCATCGGAACAAATCACCATAAACAATACATATGTATATTTTCCATTGTAGTGTTCAAAAAGATTATGACTCGACTGAACGATGAAATCTAATGACATTTCCGATTTTGCGATGTAGCTCAATATAGATTTGAGGTATTTCCTAATGACAACAACCCAGCACAAGAGTTCAGTCTTTATGATGAAGGAATTCAACGTTGTTTGTCACTGTTTGATGCAATAGCGTTCTTGCAAGTGCCAGGGATTAGAACTTGTTATTAAGCGCGAGCGCGAGCCCCACTGCCCTAACGGATAAGGCATTGGCATCCTAAGCCAGGGATTGTGGGTTCGAGTCCCATCCGCGGTGCTAGCACTTTCATAAATAATTATTCCGTCACCGCTCGGACATTCGCTGTTGGACCAATACACGCTAGCGCATTTTATTACACCAGAAAATCCTATATATTAGAGTTGGCAAATGGGGGAGACTCGAATAACTTCTTTTTTTGGATGATTAGAATTTAGCAGAGTGTTGCAGCAGTACGGTGATTGGGATGGAACCGCTAGAAATTCGATGTTCCAATAAGTATCGCGATTTTTAAATACCTATACAACTATCAAAGCAATTCTGCGTATGATTCTTGTACCGACATATTCAAAATCGATGTACGGTTGGCGATGAAAAACTGTCTCATCGAATATCAATTTATTATGATTAATTCGTTTCTATGCGAAACAACGCACGAGCACTCTAATTAGTAGACTAATAACCAAGATATTGTCATATGTGTACCATACCACATTTGGATGAGGATCTTCGGATAATCTTGACATTATCGTCCATTCTGTGTTTGCTCTGAGCTTACGCTTTGATGATACGAATGATGTGTCTAAGATTTTGATTGCGACCTGAAAACAAGAGGTCCCCAGTCAACATTTATGGCGTATTCAATACAAAGGTTGGATTGCAATGCACAGACCTGATTGATGCTGGCGACCCCAATTTGGGTTTGTGAATGGGCTTCTTTGAATCAATTATTCAAAAGCCAACTTAGGAAAGTAAGGAGAGATATCGCGTCGGAAATTGGGTATTCGAAGCATTCGAATCACACAAACATCCGAGTGAAATGATTCAAACTTCAAATTCCAGACTTAACTCAAAATATTCAACTAGTCCTTGACAGTGTACGCAACAAGGGCAATTTGAAAATAGGCACTCAAGAATTAGACAAAACAGGTAGCCTGCGCGATTTCTGACTTGCCGTATTAATTTTTATCTTGTTGTTTTAAAGGTTATACGTTGTCGAAACAATAATTTTATCATTTGTTTATTGTGATTTATGGGAGTGAAAGTAACAACAATGCGTTGTAAAGACGTCATCATTAGATTAGTTCAATTGCGCGGAGCTGGCATCGGAAGAATAATGACAAAATAGAATATGAAGACTAGAGAAAAGAGAGTACATTAAAAATGTTAAAAAGTCGCTCTCAGGGTCAAAAATGGAAACATTTCAATCTGATTTCTAGAATAACTAACTAACAATATATTCAAATATTTTTGATCATCGACATTTCTGATTCCTAGGATATTGTGCAGCAAGATCGTTATTTAAATGTGATTTTTGTAAAGTTAGTTTTGACTCATATTATCATTTTATTACATAATAAATCAATTTGGAGGGATCGAAAATTAATTCCCACTGGAATCCTTGAATAGCCGACTGTTTGGAGGATATTGCCGTCTAGCTCTCGATCGATTTAGTAGTTATAACATCCCTAGAAAAAGGCTTTCAGCTTTTTCGGCGCGACACAGCTTAAAAAAATAGCATGTCTACATCTTGCGGAAACGTACATTGTACAGATAATATATCTGATTTGGATCAATTGTATATTTCCGAAAATTGTATCCAAAACGCCCGATGGATGAGATTTATTCTTCGCACGGTTTGTTAATGGACCTCGCCTCTTATGAACCGAAAAGATTGATTTTAGATTTTTTTAATATCCCCGAGTAAAATTACTATGAAAAAACGGAGATTTTGAAGAATTTTTATTATTGTACACAGAGACTCACGTAGTTTGTACGTGCAGTCCTCGTAGTATTTCCTTCAGTTTAGGATTCCTCCTATGAGCCTCTGACTTCACTTCAGCAAGATGTACGGTTGCGTAAGACCCTTCACCACCACATTTATCCAATAAATCGTATCCATTTTTGAGGCAAATTTCTTCATATCTATTGGTGTAATTACTATCCGCTGATGAAATTTCCATTACAACTCTTACACCTATATGACCTACTTGTCCTAAAAAACTATAGCCTATTTTTAGCAGCTGCACGATGGAAAACAAAGAGTTAGTCGCAGGTCTTTGCAGACCGAATGCTTTGGTTTTTCTAAAGGAAGGAAGTGAGTATCATGTAGGCCCTAGCGTATCTGGGGTGGGGCTTCGTGTCATTGCCCCTCAAACGACCGAAAAAAGGGAAAGAGTGGCCTTTAGTTTTATGTGCTTTGAAAACATATGATTTATATGCTTATTTAGCCAGTTTTAGGCCACGAAATCCAATTTTCAAAACATTTTCGCGCCTTCAGCGCCAAATCATAGTTGTTTTGATATTATATGCAATGAAAACGTTTTTTTTTTATGGTAAATATTTTTGCCTGCCGTTTTGGCCACCATTTCTCAAGTTTTCAAATACGGCACTCTGTGCTGGGATGTCCTTATCAAAACATTCAGGTAATCTGGTAAAAAGTTATTGATTTTTTCGACTATTCCTAAATGGATTCATTTTGCTGTTGTAATCGTTGAAAAATTTGACGTTTATCACGAATTTGTACTTTTAAAGTGAACAAAATATGGGCAAATATAAGAAATTTCGTTTATCTGACATATTGAAACAACATTCCACTTAGATAGTAAACTTGGAATAGCGTTCAAACTAAACCACAGGGACGACTATCACAGGCTTGCAGAAAATTTACGAAATTGCCTAAGTTATCTGCCGCTACGAAGTCAAGTTCAGGCTTACGTTCGTAACACATTGCGCGCAGTGATATTTCAATTGACTGACTCGGTCTCGCCGATTTACGCAGCTCTACAATTATGTATGTCATAAACGATCTTATTGCGTCTGTCGTCATAAAAGCGGAACACTTTATTGTTGCATCGTATAAAATTCCCATCCGAACGAACGCAACCACAATGTCGGCAAACGAACAGAGGAGCTGACAGAGACTGGCGGATTGAGGAAGCGACTCAGCAGTTGGTTTCAAGATGTTAAAAAAGCGGAAGTTCGTCTGTCTGGCAATATTTTAGCTTAAAAGCTGAGACAGAGAGAAATTTTGTAATGTGCGATTTGTGCAGCAGAGAGTTGCCGACTACAGGAGGAGCAATCTTCGCGTTTACCATGTCACCGAATACTAAAGAATCCGGGTAAAAGTAAAAAGCGTGGCAATTCAGCCAAAGTTGAAGCATTCCTGGAAAAACACGCCCAATATTCAAGGGGGACAGCTCGACTTACTAATAGCGTTACACATTTTGTCGCCAAAAAGGTTATGCCACTATACTGTGTTGAAAAAAGGGGATTTAGTCAATTGTTGTCTACATTTGATCCGAGATTATGTATTTATAGGCTATTCATCAATTTATATTTGCTATGGATTTAATTTTGTTTTTGTTCAACTGCTTCATAAGAGTAGTAAAGTTATTTTGGAAGTTAAATATTGAACGAATACTGGTTAATACATACAAGTATACGGTGATTCAATCAGGTATTCAGTTGCGCGGTTTTCTAAAGTCGATTTATTAATTCAGAATCATTATTCGTGTGGTATGACACATTCTGAAATTCTTTCCTTTTTTAAAAAAGTAAATTCACAAGCATGTGCCACTGATTAAACGCACGCGTCAGTCAAATTGTGTCTGAAAACCAAGCGTGGGTCTCGCGCTGACGAGGCTCTGTACATGTGGCGGGCGCTTAACAAAGTAAAAATTCTGATAGAATTATACCCGAACGATCAAATATTAGGAGAGATTCATTCCGCGTACATTTTATTAGGATCAAATTCTATAGGGTTTTAAACGCACATATACAAAAAAAATGATTTGTTGCGCTTTTTTTGCATTTTGGTTTGGTGCACCCGATTCGAAACTGCCATAAACGGTAAATTTTAGGAAAGCAAGTTTGTTGGCACGTTTTGCGCACTATTTTAATATTTAGCGATTTGTTACAAATTGTGAAGAACAAACGATTGTGAATGAATGCATGGGCAATTCAATATGATTTCATCCACTAATAGAACGCAGGGTATAGACTCGGTTCGACCCAAATCTGAAAAAAAATTATCAAAACATCTTATTCTTGTCAAGCATGTGTCCTAGGGCTGGGCAATTCGGTGGGAGATTCAGTGCACAATTTATTCGAATCAATAGTGAATCGTTCGTAGGAACAAAGACTTGTTAAAGGATTTTCATTTTTGACAAGAAAATGCAATCGATTTTGGTCAAATTGATTTTATTTTTTCGTCAAAAAATGAAAATTATTGCTTTTAACGACCAGAAATGGCAAAAAATTTTATTTGTATTTACATGAAATCAGTGATTCGACCCGATTCGTTAAAATTATTCGAATCAGATTCGAAGTCTAAATGATTCGGTTTTGCCCAGCTCTACATGTGTCACTGAAGGATCGCGGGGACGAGATGCGATCTACTTGTGGCTAGGGCTGGGCAATTTGATTCGGTGATTCGAATCGATCCGAGGCATAAGTTAGTTGAATTTGAATGGAATTATTCCTTTATAACTACCAAATGCAATCAATTTTGGTCAAATTTGACCAAAATCGATTCCAGCAGTGGCCCAAACCCGAAAAAACATGTTGAGGCTTCTTTTTCTGATTGGGATATTCCACGTGACATATAGAGCATTTTTTAAATAAAGCTTGCATGTGAAATAAGATTTTTTTTATCCGTTCTAGTGAAAAATAATAAAAATGATAAACCATAATTTTAAATAAAATGTGAGATCAATGAGCATTTTACGAAAGATTGTCGGTAAAGAATCTGGATGTGGGTTGTTTTTTACCCAAGAGTACGACCTAAGGACATGGGGACATGCGGCCAAAATCGGATATCTTTTGATTCCCGTATCGAAAAATATTTGTCTTTTTCATGAATAAACAAAAACGTCTCGAGGGAAAATTGTCAGAATTCATATATATATTTACTTATATCTTCTGAAAATGTAAATATTTTGATTCTGGTGATTCCAAATCGCAAGACAGATCGAAATCGAGCAATGATTATGATTCGCAAATCACGAATCCAGTTGAATGTCATGAACAGTTCAGAATATAGAGATGTCACTTTTAGATTTAGGATTCGACTGCGTGTCCGATTAGGAAGATTCGAATACTCATTCAGGTGATTCGACAACTGATTTGGGGAAAATTATCTCGATAGAAAGGGGTGGCGTTGAGCTTTTATTTTTTGCGCTTGAATTGCTTGCGTTTCCGAATTATTGAGCTTTTTTGCTGAGAAATACACCTTTCTGGAAGGAAATGTAAGATGTGGGATTTTGTGCGCCTAAGGCGGGCGAAAAATTCACTTATTTTAATAATATTTTGTACGAGATTCCAAAATCTGAACTCACTGTCAACTTTCTGCTTCTTTTTTGTCGCTGCTTACGATACGTCACTTTTGTCGATATCATGAATCCAAAGGCAGAATTTTAACAAAAAAGTAAGGTTTTTCCTCGTATTTTTCTTTGAGGGCAGCAAGTTTTCTGTGAAAGTATCTGTTACACCATGGTTGGCAGCTAAGCTTATTATGAAACGATATTATAGCAATTAAAATGCCTTGTCATGTAGTGATGTTGCCTTTAACTTGATTTTTGATTAAGTGATCTGCTTGTTACTCTAGTTTAGTACCAAGTCCTTGGCAGGCTATGGCACTAATTCCCGCCCAAAATTATAAAATTGAAAGTGTTATATTTGAGCCTTTCAATATTGATTAACTGAGTGACCTTTCAGTTTTTGAGAAACTCCGGGAGCGCCGCGGTTGATTCAGAACTTTGCTCCTTCGTTAAAATGCCAACAGGATCACCCAGCCTTTGGTCAAAAACTTTTATTGAAAATAAAATCATGAATTCTTTTTGGTGATTTGTCGAATATTTTTGTATTTTCCATATCAGTTTACGCGAGGTTTTCTTTATTCACATCCCAAGGAATTTGAACCTGTGGCTAGGCGATCAGAAATGTGTAGCATGTAACGTTAACTTAATTCGGGTCTCATAAAGTTTAGTACCCTATATCCGACTATCATAAACATTTCCATGTTGCATGCGATTCATCCTAACCCGGAAGACAATGCCAGATGCTTGCAGCATTGGCGCCCCCCAGTTAGGATGAGAATATTCGGCCCGTTTTTATTTTAATGACTTTCGGGAATATGGTACTAAACTTCACTAGACTCATTAATTCTTCCCTCTTTTCCAAAATTAGTCTACCGTGGGCTTACTTCCTGGCAAAATTATTTCATCACTTAGAGATTACTAGAGATTTACATAAAGATAAAGTGATTTCTTTAAAATCATACCTTTGCATGTTATTAACTTATACCCTTCTGGAGTTCACGACAACGTCCTAAAACCGAAGACGCAAAATAATTAAAAAAACTGTCGTTATTCAAAGCAGCAAAATGGCGTTGTCAAGGAAGCGATACGCTGTGTGACGTCACAGTTTTAATTTTTTTTAAATCCGTGACATCTTTTGTGAGCTGAAGCAGAACATTAATTTTAAAATTTTGGCAGCGCCGATTAGCGCCGTCTTCACTTTACATTCTATAACATTGAATTAAAAGGAGGAATCCGCGTGTGTGGTCGCTTATCTTTTATATCTAGCTTTGTATATAAACAATTTCAATTTTATGTTATACGACAATGCAGCAGCTGTTTTTCGTTTTTAGGTGCATTTGGGTTTAGTTATGGTGGGTCCCGACGGAATTGTGAGAAATTCGAGCGCTGTATACAGCCTTTATAATAAGGAACATAAAAGAAAATAGCTGACTTTTGCCGCTTTTTGATGTTTTGCTATTCTTTATATGAATAAGTTATTTCAGATTTCCGTCTTAAGTTTATGTACTTACTGATTCGTGTCAATATTTACGCGCATAACTTAGGTCATATTTACCAACTCTTGGCGAAAAATATTTGCCGAACGACTCACATTAAACATATTTAATCAAGCATGAGCTACAGATGGATCGCGCCTCGGTGGCGCGGTCCATCAGTGGCTTATGCTTGAGAAGATTCCGTGAAACATAAATCCATTCTTAAAGTCATATTTACAAAATCACTCGGGGCAATATTTACAAAATGACGTAAAACGTAGTAAATTTGAAACACGGCGCGCGTAGATTTCAAATCTTACATGGCGGGCTGGGTTTCCCCTCGATTTCGAATGGCGCCGGTGAACGCTTGGCTGATTCGTAGTAAAAATGACTCATAGACCGCGTGTTCTCAACGGCTGTTCGATCATTCGTTCATATCATTCGTGGCTCGTGTCGTTACGTATCGTGTATCGTGATGAGCGGAAAATTTCGCAATATAAATTTTTACGTGCTTTCAGGATTATATTCGTGACGTAGCCAGGGATTGAAAGTTGGAAAAATTATTAATATTTTGCTATAAATATGAGATTGTTAAGAATAGTTTGTGTTGAAGAATGACAGAACATTCGGCCCATAACTTTCAAATTTTATGTAATGTCTGAAGAAATTTTCTATTAGTTCATAGCTTATTCCTTATTAATGAAAAGTTCAAACGTGATTAATAGTAGGATATAGAGTAAAGATATAATTTATGGGATTGTCATATTGGGTTTTACATTTTCATGTTACGATATACAGTATAATTATATATTTATGTATTGTTGCCACTAACTTAAAACAGAATTTCTTTAGAATTAGTGGAAGTACCACGGTCCTGGTCCTAATTTTGATCCACCCCTCGGTACTGAATACAGAATACGGTACCTATAATATGGGGTATGTCACCTTCAGAGGTTTGTTACTCTGTCACAAAATAGGGAGTTTGATACAACATTACAAACCTTGTTCAAACAAACGGATGTGATAACGAAAACATGTGGTTTCTGTACTGTTTAAGTCTTAAAGTAAAGTATTGTGTGTTATTCTTTTTAAAATAATAGTAATAGCCTTCCCAGTCAGAAAAAACGATATGTTTTGTTACATATGTGTCACAGATGGATCATTTCAATGAACTGTGGTCCATCTGGGGCTTGAGATTCATTGATAGATCCTCGTAGAGAAAAAAACATAATGACGCAAAATATTTCAATTTATATGTTTGGTTGTCTATTATATTTGTATGTTTTTCCTTAGTTGAATTATCCAATCATGCTTTTTTCCAACTTTCAACTAAATTTGCTATTCAGTTGATTATATCGTTATATAGGATTTATGCACTGCATTAAGTCAAATTGGTACAAACACAGACATACTGAATGTCTGATGTCTGCAAGTATAACTTCTCAGTTCTCTTCTTGACCAACTTAATTGTTTGGTTCTAAATCTAAAGTATTTCTTTAATTTTATGAATCTGAATCTTATCAGTTTGAGTTCACCATTCGATATTGTTCCAGACCATTATAAATAGCATGCCCTTGCATGCAAAGTCAACCCACATACCTCAGACACACCTCCATGTTGTGTCAGTATTGTTTTATCTGTTCCCGGAACTAATTTCTTCAGCTTATTTAACAGTGCGTCTCTCCCTTCGTCAGCGATAACTCAAGAGTCCTTACTCTTGTGAATTATTTTCTTTGCATAGAGTTTAAACAGGTGTGGAATGCTTGTGCATTAGAAACAAACCTCTATTTTGTCTTCTGCGCATCAGGCGCTTTTTGTCTGATTATTTGTTTTGCTTCCTCGTTTGTGTATGCCTCATTGTCTCAATGCAGGATAAGTTATGTGTAGCGGTTCATGTTATTCAGGATGTTTCCTCTTCAGTACCTTTGCTGTCCATGTACACCAAAAATAAGAAATACAATAAGTCAAAAAAAAAAAGAACTCCACCCCGATTCGAAACTGATCTGTCTGCACGAGAACTCGTTGACAGATGAAAATGAAATCCTATCCTATAATGACAGGCTATTCATAAAAGAACTGGTCGAACCAAAACCAGAAAACATTGACCTATTCTGTATATTTGAGACAAGAACTAATATTTTATGCGCTGTATTCGATTTAATTATTATATTAAATTTTTCTAATGCTTTACAGGTTTCTAATATAGTCATTCAATCTTGTCCAGTTTCTTCCTTTCCCTCTTCTTCCTTCTAAATTCATTAGAAGATTTTGCGGAATAGCTGAAATGGAGGGAGGAATGAATGACTCTGGAATTGTCGTTGAGGTTCATAGGGTTGACTGTGACCTCAAAATTGACATTGACAACTTGAAGCATTCCCCTAGTCGCGATAAAAGTGAGACATCGAGTGGAGCAAGCTCAGGATCTGATTCCAGAATAGACGAAGTGAGGAAAATTGGCAACAAAAGTGAGACGACGAGTGACGACTCTCTTCCACCATATTCAGCAGTGATCTCAAACGAAAGTAGTGATATGTTGCTTAGTTTGGATTCTGTAGAAAAAGGGGAACAGGACGCAACGAGAAAGACAACGAATTTTTGTCTACACGGTATTACAATGCTTATTCTTACAATTGGAAATTTCTTGACTCGTCACAAGAAACTGATTTTTCGACTTTTAACCGTCGCATTCATTTTCTGGAACCTGATATGGCTAGTCGTTGCTGCTGTGAAAGACTGGTCCCGATGCTTGCCATTCTTTGTTATAATCTGTCTAATTGTTTTCTTCTCTGTCCATGGATACATACGGGACCGTTTTGGAGATGACGTCATGAAATGTGCTCATCCTTGTACCTCTGCTATTGGTCGATGCTCAAAATACATCAAATGGGTCGCGATTTTACTTGCTATGGCTGCTCTGGCTGTTTGGATCGTATTAGACACTTCGAAACGTCCTTTTCAACTTATATCTCTTGTTGGATACCTCGTTTTCCTGTTCATTTTGTTTGTTTTCTCGAAAACACCCCCGAACATGTCATTTGGAGGCCAGTGATTTGGGGATGTGGTATCCAAGTTTGTTTGGGGCTGTTTATACTCCGAACAAGTGCAGGTTTTACGATTTTCAACTATCTTGGTGACTTGGTGCAAACATTTTTTTGGGATTTGTCACCAGTGGGTGTGCTTTTGTGTTTGGTAAAAAATACACTCGACCATTACTTCGCTCTGGGCGTTTTACCGATCATCATTTATTTCAGCGCTTTCATTTCGATTCTCTACCACTTGGGGGCGATGCAATGGGTGATATCAAAAATCGCATGGCTGATGCAAATCACACTCGGAACATCTGCAACAGAGTCGATGGTCGCTGCCGGAAATATCTTCGTTGGGCAGACTGAGTCACCGCTACTGATCCGACCTTACATCAAAGATCTCACGACATCAGAACTCCATGCAGTGATGACGGCTGGTTTTGGCACCATAGCTGGAAGCGTCCTTGGTGCTTATTTGGGATTCGGCATCAAAGCTGTGTATGTCATAACGGCTTGTGTTATGGCTGCACCATGCGCTTTAGCAGTTTCAAAACTAATGTACCCAGAAACGAAGATTTCAAAATTCATGTCGGATGAAGGTCTGGTTTTGGAGTCGAGTGGACATCGCAATGTTATCGAAGCTGCATTTGTAGGAGCTTCTCAAGCTATACCTCTTGTACTGAATATTGGAGCAAATTTAATTGCATTTATAGCTCTGCTCGCTGGTGTGAATGCTTTCCTGGGATGGTATGGCAGTTTGGTGGATATTGACAACTTAAGTTTCGAATACATTTGTTCATATATATTCATGCCCTTTTCTTACTTGATGGGCGTTGAATGGGCAGACTGTTTCAAGTGTGCAGAACTCATCGGCACAAAGATTTTCTTAAACGAATTCATTGCCTATGAAAAATTATCTGTCCTGATCGACAACAAGGCAAACGGTACCATCTCGAGAGTTTCTGATTCTGGTGAAATTCAATGGATTAGTGATCGTTCAGAAGCAATCATTACGTACGCATTATGTGGGTTTGCTAATGTCGGTTCTCTCGGCATCATGCTTGGAGGACTGGGTGGAATGTGCCCAGAACGGCAAGGCGAAATGGCAAAAATAGTCATCCGTGCGCTTGTGTGTGGAATTTTTGTCAGCTTCTTAAATGCATGTACTGCAGGGTTTTTCTATTACCCACCAGAATTGAACTGCACAACAGTTTTTAACCGACACTGGCATGCTTCAGAAATAGGGCATGTCCATTTGTGTTGTGCCCAGTTAAATAGGACAGATCTGAATTCAACGGTTATTTTCAATAACTGCTGTGAAACAACTTGGCCAAATGGTTTTGGGGCTTTAGAGGAGTGCTAGTGATGTGGTGTGGGCATCTACTGTTTGCCCACCAATTTTTTATTGCTGCATTAATGATTTTATTTGCTTGAATAGTTTGCAAGATGCCCAAAACATTTTGTTTTAACTGAATGCCGGTTGGGTATTTTATGCTGATCATGGTTTGCATGCCGATTATACGCATGAACATTGACAAGGGCGTGCCCTATTCAAATCCTAGGTGGCAGTATTTGGGACACAATAGGATTGTGAATCGGTATCTTGTAAAGAATAGGAATAGTCGCATGATTTTAATCCAAACTTGATTTGAGATTGAGACTCTGGTACGAGTCAAATGAGGTACAGATGACTGCAAAATTTTAAAATATTCTCGAAGTAGGACTAGATTATCTGTAATCACAGTTATACTCGAAACCAGGCATTGAATGATTTTGGTCACATTTTGTAAAATTCCGTAGAGTATGGATTTATAATTTAAACAATATAAAATCAACCAAGGACAGAGGTAAGTTATCGAAGATGGGGTTTAAAGTACACCTTTAAAATATCATTCCTTGCTAAAACAATAGTTGGATGAGATGAATTTATCTCTCACTGATTAATTTTGCTACAGAATCTTAAATTTTTATCAAAACCTTTTTCTTATCAATCTGTCTTAAAAATGTTTGTTTTGTAGACTGCTTTTTAGCACTGTGTTTTAAGCAGTGATTTATATTTATTTGTAAATGCTATGACTGTTTTACGATGTAGAATTTTATAGTAATTCTTTAAATGCTGCTTGCTTTGCACTTGGTTTGGTGCGGTGCGAATAAAACTACCTCGTGACCAAAGTGGCCAGTTATGAGAGCTGGCTCGTCAAATTTATTTTTTCCTGAGGGAGAGGGGGGGCAAAAACCCCATGTCATTTTTTTGGTGAATCTAAGGGAAAAAGTGGTTGATTTACTATCGCCCGGGGCTAATAGCACTTCCTGCACTCTGTTATAGGGGTTCATTCGGACTTTTTTGTTATATATTTACCCAATCAAGCGATTACTTCATAGAGGAATATGTTTTCACTAACCAAATTGATACGGTTTCATGGAATAAAGGAAACTGTAATTGAAATTTTTTGATTGATTTAGAAATGCTGATTTTCATAAAAAAAATAAGGCTAAATTTAGATTACATTTGCTATTTCGTAGTCAGAATTATCTTTTCGGAATATATTCTAAAAACTGCTATTCCATAGCAGTGTTGATGATCTCGAACATCAAAAAGAGACATTCGAATCCTCTTGCCATAAATATATCATGAAATATTGCCCATGTGATGAATTTTTTTTTGACGAAAGTATTTTCTTTGGGTGTTCGAGTAGCTGGCATTCTGTCAGTCTGTCCTACCTTCACCCCCCCCCTCCCTCTTTCATACCAACTTTTTCTGTTATGGTCAACTTTATTTAATAATGCTTCATAATTTTTTGTTGCATGACCTTTTATGCTTTTTGTCTGATTGCACCTTTATGCTTCAATGTAATTCTAGTTCTTAATTACAAAAAAGGGATATTTAGTTGACTTTCAAAAAATTTCACGTACAAGCTCAAGGTTGAAGATATTTTATAAATGCTGCTTGGAGTGGTAGATGGTTATGCCATCGTCTAGGGCAGATACCTACCACTCACTGCATTTTAACATGGTGGTTCAGTTTTGGTTTGGGATGTTTTCTGTTTAGAGTGCAGTCGCTGGTACTACATCTCTTTGCTACTAAGTGACCATTGGTTGGTTCTTTTTAGGCACTGCTTCGGGTTTGTTAGTTTTGCTACTGCGCATTACACAACTATCATAGTTTTTAAATCTCTATTTGTGATTGAATTCAATATTGAGGGTGTCTAAAATATTAGGCTTGTGATTCGCAAATTCATGAATTAATATTAGATTCCTTTCCCTGTGCTTTAAAATCAAAATATTCGGAAACATAAATCAAAATAATAATTTTCTGGGAGAATGTTTTGCTCTTTTGTTAAAATACTTCTTAAGAAATTCACTATGAGCAAGACCGGAAGCAGTTTCTAAATAAAACAGAACAACGTCCACTCAATAGCATAGAGCTATTAAAAGATGCAGTACCAGCAACAGCACTCTAAATAGAAAACATCCCAAACAGAACTGAACTTTTGTTCCAAACATCTGATGAATCGGTATTCGATTTCGGTCACCCCTATTCAATATTCTGACTGTCTTAAGTCTTGTGAAATAGGGCCACGTTGCTGAACAGCAATTTCACAACGTTGCTTTTAATTGGGTATAAGTCAGTTACATCGTTAAATGCATTATTATTTTCAAAATGAAACAATCAAAATTTAATTGGGATTCATCATTTTTAGTTCAACGTTACAGCATCTTGGGGCAACCTTAATCTGTGTGTCATTTCATGGAATACAATATTGCATACGTCATGATTTTTAGTTCAAAATTAATAACATTGATCAGAATTCGTATTTCTACTAACAATTTAATATCATTATTTTCGTAGTTTAGTTCGTCATTTTATTTACATTTTTCTTCAAGACTTTGAAACGTACTGGCTCTTTGTTCGTAACAGTTCCCAATATATAATTTTAAAAGTTTCTTCAAATTACCTAAAGAATGAACACTATCAGGGGTGGAATTGAAAATAATTATCATAGTTTACTATTGACCAGGGTGGTGATTTTGTTGGCCTTGTTATTTTGTTCAATTCGCGAAAAAAGCTTCAACATCATCAACACTGCTATTTCATAGCAGTATTGATGATTTTGAACCTTTTTATACAGTTTGGTTTCTACCAGACACTCAAAGAGAGAAATTTAGATCTTTCAGACACAGATATATCAAGAAATATTGTCCGTTCGCTAAGTTTTCTTCTAGCAGAACCCATTTTCTTCGGTTGTCTTGAGTTGCTACGTCATTTGTGTTCACGTACTTGAATATTTTCATATTCAAAATTGAGTTTTATTTCAATCTGGCTTCATTTCTATCTGAGTTGGTGTTTTTTATCTATTTATTTTTAAATTTGAAATACTGCGTTTTATCCTTGCATGCAAATTTTTCTCAAAACAATACACAATTTTTTTAACTTTTTTTAAGCGTACCTAATGATGCAATGCAAAATTCGACTTCGACAAAAATTTGGGAAAATGAAAAAGTTTCCCTCACTACACAAACAATTCAATCATATTAGTTTAGTTTTCATTTTTCCTTTGACGTTCGCATTTTCAAATTACACAGCAGAAATGCAGGGCATTAGCAAACATTGAAGAATATTAGCAATAATTATTATTTTTTTGAACTTAGACCTCCGCTTGGTGGCCAAGTAGGGACATAATAAACTTCCGCGATCAAAATTTTTTTTCGAGCTTGCATATTTTGCCAAGCATGAGCCACTGATGGAACGCGCCATTAAGGCAGGGACAATCTGTGGCTCATGCTTGACAAAATGAGGTCTTTGCTTGGTTTTGCTAATAGCTGCTTAAATCACTTGCTTTATCAATGTATTTGCTTCATAATTTATCATCGTTTTATTTTTTCGAGCTTTCTGAAATTTTACTATTTTTTCTGTGTTTCTGATTATTAATAAAAGACAAAAAATATTCGCATATTTTGTTCTTAATTTAAGTTCCCTGTTAGTACAATGTTGTGCACATTGGTTTTGTTAAGGAAGGAGTCCTTATTAATGAATTTTTCTTCAGAGCTTCGATTGCTTTGGCAGAACAAAATTGCGGATTGTGTTGACGAGACTTTTTGCTTGAAGTGATTGAAGTTTGCAATAATGAAGTTGCGATCGTTGGGAACTTTGTAAACATGTTCCATAAGTGTCCCATACTTGGTTGGTACAATATAGCTTTCGGAAATTTTTCCCATTGGAAAATAGGCATTTTCGTAGCCCGAAGACTGATGCGAAATGAACTTGGCATTCTCAAAAATCTTAGCATACCGTATATGGAATGAGAAAGTAATCGCCGAATTGACACAGTCCATAAAGTTTGTGTATGAATGTGAAATGTGCACCCATATAGGTTTGTTGACGAACCTTCATTGTGACGGAATAGTTCTTTGTTTTGATATCACTGTGACCTGATTTCGAGTGGTTTAAATAAGGACGCCGGTGACATCCAATTGAAGAATTTTTTTTTAAACATTACAATTCTGAAATGCATTTCTTCATCCGTGGCCCATGCTTTATTTTGAGCTGCATATTGTTTTACATAACGCAAATCGCAATAACAAGCCTCCCTCGGTAACTAGAACTTATCTTATTTCACACCTCTTCGTCAACACAAGGCAATATGTACAAATAGCAAGGTATACATTAGCACAGCACAGGCCCAGGAAATAAGAAAAAAAAATTAACCTTTACTTGATAAAAAATGCGTTTACAGAAAGTTATTAGTGTATTTAAATAATGACCCATCAAGTGCTTAAAAGCTTAGGAAAGCCTGAATTTTTTAGTAGTAGCTATTTCCAAAATTTGGCAAGTTTTGGGTTCAAACTTTTTTTTTTAAAGATTCTTGTGTGACTAAATAAGTGAGCCATACTTAACAAGATGAATGAAAAATATTGTTTGACTTGTTTGAGTTCTGGACACTGTCAAACGCGCATCCGTGGCGGATATGTTTGTTCTCCTAGTTTCAGCGCCAAAATCCGCCCACTTGATTTAGGTTAATTGTAGCGGATTACAAAACACGTCTGGAATGTTGTCTTAATATGTAGTCATAGCTACTCGAACAAGCATGGGCCACGATTGAATCGCGCGTGAAACGTGCGATTCATTCGTGGAACATGCTTGATATTTTCAAGCTCGTAAATAACGATAAAAATCGGAGGCGTGCGAGGAAAGTGGGCGTTTTGCGTTGTTGACAAAGTTGAATCGAATTTGGCGCGTCGCTCTCGATTGGTTGTCAATCAAATACCGGCGTCCAATAAAAAACGAGAGCAATGACAACACCTCCGAAAGGATGTGTCTCTTCCGTGACGTCATAGCGTTAGGACTCGACACAATAAAACCCGGATACTATTAACCAGAATGGAATTTCACATGAAAGCGGGTTCGTAATATCGAAAAAGATGTTCATGTTAGTACAAGATAAAATTCTGCGGCTTTTCTACGAACAAAAGCCGCTCACTAGGGAGAATTTATTACAAGATATGAATGTGTCCAATTCATTCAATCATCGACAGCCTCTAGTCGCCAACAGACTATACGAGTGAGCTGTCACGTAAATTAATGAAAACCATAAAGTTATTTAGAGGTGGCTGATGTCTTTTTATGTAGGCCTCGAACTTTGCGATGATATACTTATCTGTTAAGTGTCTGCTAAGTAGTCGTCGCATGCTTTAGGTCAATACACCGTGTACGTTCTTCACGCCTCTTTTCCACATACTTTCTTCGCCTATATATATGTATCAATAATGAGACGAACTTAATTCATTCATCCATGACTCCATAAGGACCCACTTTTAAATATTTTCTACGCATATTTCAATGCGTCTCCGCCACAGAAACACCTTTAACTTCGTTAATAATTGTACTTTAGAGCGCATCATGATACTGCTTCACTATGAATCATTTTATAATATAAAGAAGTGTTTTGGACATTGGCGTCGGATATTGTAAAATCTTGGATGCGACCCAAAAAGAATACGAGAAAACATTTCATATATTTTCATACTACATGGTGAGCGAATTTTTTCGGGACATGTTCTATCATATATGGAGTGAGCAGCCTCAGAAGTATATTTGTGTCTTTCTTGTAATATTTCTCAACCAAACAATTTGTTTTGTCAAGCACGAGATCGGGCCTCGACGGTATTATCCATCAGTGGCTCTTTTTTATTAGAAGATATTTCCAAATAGGTTTAGTTTGAAAGCTTTTTGCATCAACGTCCAAAATAAGGATAACTGGAATTTGCAGAGATCTTCTTTTATTCTTTAGCTTTTTCGAGGGTTGGAGAAAAGTGTTAATAAACTCGACGTTGTTGCACTACGATGAATATCTTCTGAAATGAAATCTGAAACACTTTTCATTTCTATTCTTTGTATTTGGGTGAAAAATATACCCGCTAGAAGGCGTAAGTATTCATACCCGTCATGGTCCGCCGACCAAACCACGCCTTCGTTATGCCTCCTGATCATGAAGCAGAGGTAAAGTTAAACCTGTTTTTGATGTAATTTCTGATTAGTTCAGTCGTTGTACCCTGTTCGACTTCGGCTGATAACATTAGACATAGACATAGTTTATTTCGATACTTCGACACAAAAGGCGATACAAATAAAGATATAACTCTACAGAGTTAGCAGGAAAGCAAACAAAACCTGGAAGAAAGTTTAAAAACGTGCCACGGTTTCAAGGAAACATTAGAAGAAAGTAACACGCGTTTGTTTACTTCAAGTTACCGGTACCCAAGTTAGCTCACATGATTGCACGACGAAATGGCTGGCAGACGCTCTGAAAGGTATGATATATAAATATTTCTTGGCTATATTTGCATTTCTTACTCTACTTCAAAACGGCAACTGCTCTGCTACTCAGACACCCAAAGAAAATGGATTTCAACAGAGGGACAGGACATCATTCTTGTCCTGCAGGAGGTGAAAGACGAGAATACAGCTTAACCATATGGCAAACCACGACTACTCCTGCAGATGCCAGTTCCGAATCTAGGTGAAGGTTTTTGAATGAATTTCCATATTTCTCATTTTTTTTGTGCATGGACCTGGTTGGTGGATGAAGCCGTAACCGATTCTTACGTGAACCACCGTGCACCGGCGAGGTGTCCAGCGGACATCTCGTGTATAATTATCATCCTTCACAGGATTCGAATCTGCGTCATGACTATCAGAGATGCGTGGCATAAAGCGTATTCCCAACACTTTACTGATTGAGCTAACCGGACACCCCAGATATACAGTATATCTCTTGTTAGAAGATTTAAATACTCTTTTTTTCAGCCTGGTAACAATCAAACTGGGGGAAAAGTTTCAAAGCCATCAATACTGCTATGAAATAGCAGTGTTGATTGTTTTGAAGCTTTTTTGTCCATCCTAACAAAATCTGAAATGATATGAACATTTCGGACATCAGAAGAAAAATAAGATTCCTTAACCCTGCTCCACTTATGTGATTGTTGAAAAAAAGAGAAAAGTTTGATATTCTGAACTATGAATGAAGGCAGAGGCAGCTAATGCTGCGAAATTATGACATTGTATCTCTGGTTAGGATGAGTTGCTTCCAACATTTGAAATTTTTACGATAATCGGAAATGTGGTACTAAACTCCATGCGACCCCAAGTGGTAATGTCTGGTCCAGTTTGATTTTGTATGCTATTTGCATGTGCTGGTAATTGAAATCAAATTGACAGAACAATTAGATGCATTAACTTTTAACTTTTCTTTAGATCAAGAAAATCTGTTGAATATTCAACACTTTCTGCAACGAGTGGAAATAAAATTGATAAAGATTCTGATGATGGTATGTCCTAGTTTGTATTGGAATATTGCCAGCTTTTTTATCTTTACAGAAGGATAGGATATCATTTTTATTCTGCGGGAGAGGAAAGCCGAGAATACACCTTAACCATATGGCTTGACCTCTCGTGCAGATACCGGTTCCGAATCGGGGTTAAGGTTCTTGATTATCGTATTTCTCATTTTTCCTGTGCATGGACCTGGTTAGTGGAGGGAGCCGTAAGTGGCGGTTATGCGAACCACCATGTGCCGGCGAGGCGTCCAGCAGACCTCTAGCATATAATCATCATTCCTTAGGGATTTGACCGGGCACCATGCACCCTGAGAAGGACCCTCAGGATTGTCTAAAACTTCGGATGTCATTTTCATTTGCTTATTCACTCATGCTTTGAAAAAATAAGCCTTCCAGGAATGTTTAAAATGATTCAATTATTATTAGACTATAAGATGTTGTTGTTGGGACAGTTTAATTCTGGTATAAAATGACAAAATAGCACCAATATTTTTGATTGGGGAGTTTGAGAATAGGATTTTATTTCTTCTATTTTTTTTAATAAAAATTCACTCTGAGCAAGGCCGGAAGCAGTGCCTGAAAGGAACCAACTTACGGCCATTTAAAAGCAGAGAGCTACTAAGAAATATAATCCCAGCAACTACAAAGCTTTTAGAAGTCTAACGATATCTGCCCAAATTCATGAACTCAAAATTCTACTCACCTGATCTCTAAGTTAAATTTTCCAGATGATTTCGCTGATCCAACTCCTCCTCGGAAAAAGACTAAAAAGCCAGGAAAGAAGAAAAAGCATCAGAACAAAAAGGAGGATGAAAAACCAGTGGCGGAAAGAAAATCAAGAAATCGGTATTAATGAGCTGTGTTATAATTAGGGTTGCAATTTTCAGTGCATTGATGTTTGAATCATAAAAGCAACACTCTCTGACTGACATGATTAACCGCAACCCACCCACCCCTCCCTCTACTGGACCTGCCTTTCCCCAAACCACCTCACTCCATCTGATCTACCTATCCCCAACCAGGGTGGGCTGGGATAGGTAGGTCAGATGGAGGGAGGTGCCTATCTGAGCCGCCTATCCCCAACCCACCCACTACCTGACCAACCTATCCCCAACCCACCTCCCTCTATCTGACCAACCTATCCCCAACCCACCTCCCTCTATCTGAATTCCCCGACTCGTGCTACTATCATTCAACATGCCTATCATTCAACCCTCCTCTCTGTAACTGGAATTTTTATACACTGCCCTCTACCTGACCTACCCATCCCCGACTCACAGCATCTACTTGACTTGCCTACCCCCAAGACAGATCAAGTAGTAAACATTGTTAGTTGCAACGGTGAATTATAAGTTTTTCCATTTTCATATTTCTCACATAAGCAGGCTTTCAGAGGAAGAAAAATATCAACAAGAGCTAGAGGCTGCTTTGAAGATGTCCAATGACAACAACTTCTTCCACTACAGAGGATGCAGAATCTGAGAATAAAGCTGCCCTGGAAACTTCAGAATCTGCAACTGAATCCCAAGACATCTCAGTGACATCTGAACCTCCGAAGTCGTTGGGTGAGAAGGATTTTGAGTGAATTAAGTTTAGACTCAAATTATTGCAGTCCATAATTTGGATGTGTAATGATTTTTATGCAAAATGAGTCGTACTTGAATAAAAATTTCCCCAGATTTAAATCGCCCAGAGCAGACACAATTCGTTGCTGTTCCGTTTGGATTCGTTTTTTTTTCAGCCACTTCTTGTGACTGGATCAGTCTGACCTGTACCCTGTATCAACGGCCACTTATAGACGGACAGGGTTGGAGTCCTTGGAAAGATATGACCTTTCCTGTTTAGCTCAGCCTACCCAAGTTATTACACTCTGGGTTGAGTGGTGGACATGGAATGTTCGTTGGTTGCTTTTAGGGTATTCTTCTTTGCACCTTTTTTGCTAATTTATCCAACTTAGATTCGATATTATGCATGAAAATGACTCTGGAACTGTCTTCATCTCAAAGGTAAGTAACCCATTTCCATAATATTTCCGATTGTAGAGATCAGTCTTCTAACTATTTGATGAAAACTTCTAATTTTGTTAACAGAGCCAACTAACGACAAACTAAACTCTTGTATTGTCCAAGCAGATGTGCTGGCTTCACCAAACACAAAGATGGTTCAGAATAAAAGCAAAGCTCAAATTGAACTTAGAAATGAAGCTATTGTAAAGTGAGTTTTTTAGCCCGTTTCCAATCATAATTTGTTTTTCTTCGATGTCTAAAATCATTTTATTTATCATTTTATTTGGATGAAGATAGATTTCATAGTAGTATTGATGATTTTGAAACTTTTTCTACAGTTTGTTGCTACCAGATATGAAAAAGAGGCGTTTTTATCTTCTAGCATATCATGAAATGCTGCCTAATGGTGAAATTTTTTTTCTGATGAAACACTTTTCTTTGTGTAAATGAGTAGCAGAGGAACTGACATTGTGTCAGTTTGCAGTTTACTATGTTGTTTCTGTTCTGTCTGAGATGCTTTCGTTCGTCAGGTACATTGCTTACTTCACTATTATTGAAGCTCTTTTATATCAGTGGTTGCTTGAAATTTATTTTCCATTGATATTTTCTTTGAGCAAGGCCCAAAAAAGATCTAAATAACAGCCTCTTATAAATAACGAAGAGCTGCTAAAAGTGCAATATCCGGAACTGTTCCTTCAGGCGCTATTTCTAGAGTGAATTATGAAAAATCATCAATGCATTCGCTATAGGACGAAGCTAGGCTAGTGAAAGCTTGGTTAATAAATATTGTATTAAGAGAAATAAGATTTTTGACTTGTGACCCGGACTTTTGTATATTTCACAATGGGCACGATGGCTTTGTGGTTAAACATGTTGGCATCCCCAGTTGAATACCTCTGGTTCGAATCCCGACGAGTCCAGCTAGCTTCTCCATGCTCACCACTCAACCCAGGGTGTAATAACTTGGGTAGGCTAAGCCGAACATGAAAAGATCATATCTTTTCAATAATTGTAACTCTGTCTGCCTATAACTGACTGCAGTTACAGGGCTTTGGACAGGGTGATTCATTTTGAGACGTGGCTACAGAAAATATAAAAAAATATTAATTTTTGTAATAGAAGCTCACCCTGAGCAAGGCCGAAAGCAACGCCAAAAAGGAGCCAACAAGCAGCCTCTCGAATGGCGAAAAGTTACTACAAAATGTAGTGCCAGCAATTGCGCTCTAAGCCAAAAACATCTAATACAGAACTAAACCACCATGGTAAAGTGCAGTGAGTGGTATCTGCCCTGTGCGATAATAAAACCATCTATCATTTTGTTGTTTCCTTCTAGTCACCTCTTACGACACATAGGAAATACATAAGAGATTATTTATAGAGTTTCATGTTTGTTTTACCCCAGAATTTTTTTATCTTTTATTTTGTTTAATAGCATATTTTATAACGACTCTTTTCAGTATATATTGATGGTAATGACTTAACTTTTCATTGCTCTGATGATTAAAATCACTACTTAGGAAATGCATTAGAACCATTCTAGGACCTGTACCTACAGGGTATAAAATTCAACCTAATATTTCAGTGAAGCAGCGCTGGTAAAAGAAGACTCCATAATTGTTGACCCTGTTGAAAATAAAGAAACAGGGAGGAGGAAGAGTGGGAGGAGTAGGAAAGATATATTAAAGAAACAACTCGAGGAAGAATATGAAATGAGTGAATCAGAAGATGGTGAGCATGGTAATAAAATTATCAACAAATTAGGATCTCATCACAAACTATTCTGATGGTCAAGCTCAGCTAATTTATTTTAATTTATGGAAAAGAGTTCTTCTCGAAAGTTTAGTTGAATATTCAGCAAAAATAGTCATCGAAATTAAAATTGATTTCCAATTTATTTCACTATTATAAGTCTTGCAAGATTTCTGTGTCACCATATTATTTCGAAATTTGAATCTTTCTGTCCACATATTCAGTTAATACATTTGTTAACTACGGCAATAACGCCATTTAAACGAGAGTACTCAGTTTTTACCTAACACTCGCTCAGAATGAAACAATGAATGATTCTTATTGACCAATCGCTGAAGCACTCCTTGAGCTAACAAAATCGAGTCTGAGTTTCTCAAATTTACAGAAAATACCTACATTTATCCCCCAAACGAATAAATGGCCTATTTTCACAACAAATTTGCAAAAGTTTCCGAAAATATGTATGAAATTTCAATGTATGCATTGTTTTTTCTCAAAGCCCTTTGTCTTCATCTGAATCTATCAGCGCTCCATATGGAATTGAACCACTATAGTAAAGTGCAATGTGACTATAACATAACCATTATCTACTTCCCTAATCTTTATCAATTCTCTTCCTTTTGTAGAATCATCTTCAGAAGAAGAAATAAGTGACGAGAGTGATTATCAAGAAACACCAAAGAAGAAAGTCAAGTCAAAGAAGCATACGATCAAAAAAGAAACAAACAAAAATATAACGAAGAAAGGTAAAAAGATAGCTCAGGCTGGTTTAGGATAGGATATCATTTTTATCCTGCGGGATAGGAAAGCCGAGAATACAGCTTAACCATATGGCAAACCACGGCCTCTCATACAGATACCAGTTCTGAATCGAGCTGAAGGTTTTTTTTTGAACTCTCATATTTCTCAATTTTTTCCTGTGCATGGACCTGGTTAGTGGAGGAAGCCGTAAGCAGCGCTTACGTGAACCCCCGTGCACTGACGAGGCGTCCAGCAGACCTCTCGCATATAATCATCATCCCCCATGGGATTCGAACCTGCGTCACGACGATGAGAGATGCATAGCTCGAAGCGTATTTTCAACGCTTTGCCGAATGAGCTAACTGGGCACCGGTTTGATTTCAGCTACTCTCCTGCAAGACAACGGGGCATTTTATTATATCTTGTAGGATCGGAAGACTTGGGGTGACCTGGTTAGCTCAGCCTGTATCAGGAATCTTATCAGGCAAAAACCTCATATCCAACTTTGAACTGATACCTACATGCAGGTCGTGGTTCGCCATTAGTTATAAGCCATACTCTCAACCTTCCCCTTGGGCAGGATGAGGATGAAATCCTATCTTGTTCTAGGGATTCTGAATTCAAAACTACGAGGATTCAAAAATGCAATTTTATACACATGAACTAGATTCACAATCACAATGGCGAACTAGAATCTTCCAGAATCTCGTTTTTCTCCGGGTGTTCGAAATGTGACATGTCATTTTCTTTGCCTCAACACTGTTATTTCATGGTTGTATTTTTTTTCATTGAAATTCACTCTGGGCAAGGTCGGAAGCAGTGCCCGGAAGGAACCGTCTAACGGCCCGCCTTAAAAGCAGAGAGTTACTAAAAGATGTAGTACCAGCATCTGCGCTTCGGTGATTTTGAACATTTTTATTCAGTTTGGTTGCTACCATGCACTGTCGAGAGATACTTTTTATATTCTATATTCTAAGGGTCATAAAATGAAATATTGGCAGTTTACTAAACTTTCTTTGAGTGACAGAGTAGCAAAGTAGCTGACATTATCTGACTTTTCAGTTTCAACTTTTATTCCACAGTATGCAGTTAACAATTTTCCCAACTATATCTAGTTACAAGATTTTTCTTGTCTTACCATTCCATCCCGTGAGGTTGTCGAGCATAGTCCCAAGGCTGTGGGTTTCAGTGCCTTGCCCAGGGGCATCCAGCATGTATTGCTCATTGGCGCCTCATTGATGTTTCCCCTTGTTCTGTAAACGGCCATTGTGTCTGACTTGGCATAAGCAGAAGAGTTGTGTTGCTGTATCATAGCCTGAATTTTCGCCACAAATTATTCTGATATCGGGTTCTTTCGAACTGTGATGGCAATTCAACGAAACTTAGAACTTCCCTTAATTCCCCGGTAATAGCTGTAGAAACTGCACTAAAATCAGCAAATTTCCTACGAAGCATCGCTTCCTCATTGCCTAATCTAGTAAGAAAGTTGAGATTTCACTTAGGGATGGGCAATTCAATTCGGTGATTCGAAGCACAAATTATTCGAATCAACAGTGAATCGCTCGTAGGAACAAAGACTTGCTGAATGAACTAGAATTCTCATTTTTGACGAGAAAATGCAATCGATTTTGGCCAAATTTGACCAAAATCGATTTCATTTTTCATCAAAATATGAAAATTATTGCTCTTACATGGAGTGTATATTGAAAATACACAATAAACTATAATTTTAATGATTTTTACAATGGAGACTATCGGAAATATGGAAAATTGCTATTCACATGGAATCAGTCATCCGGTCCGATTTGAAAAAATTATTCGAATCAGATTCCAAGTCTAAATGATTCGGGTTTGCCCGGCCCTAGTTCCACTGCACCATTACCAAAAAATTCACCTTCTTTTTAAAACAGGTAAAACATCTAAGAACTCGGATTTGAAATTGGCGATGATGAATTCGGATACTTTAGTAAATAAAGGTTAGTTGTATCGAAGAAATTATTCTCTGCCGTATTTTAGATTCTTTTAAAAAATCATTGAGTGAATCATATTCTCTCCATAATATTAACTCAACTCTTATTTCACAGAAAATAAAGTTCCATCATCATTCAAGCCAACCATCACAACATCTCTTAAACCCACACACTCTCTCAAGAAGCCTTCGTCACCAAAACCCACTCTGCCTGCACTACCTAGGACACCAAAGACTTCTTCAAACCTATTAATGAGAAGATCTCCGGCGTTAACACGGGAACCCGGGAAGTTTATACAGCCGGGTTGGACTCCTCCAGGTATTCATAGTATTTTCTACAGCCGGGCGGCATATCGGTAAGAAGTTAAATAACGGTATTGAGTTTTCCAAAATACCTTATGACGTTGATTTTCGCAATGTCCGTTTGCTGTGAAACCGGTATTTTGTGACATACTGCTTGAAATGGTTACAAGTTGATGCGTTATGGCATCAAGTAACAAAAAAATGGGTCCTCAGATCACTTGCACATGTTGGCAAACTCGATCGAACTTTTGTAATGTCATGAAACAACACACCTCGCATGTCTCTCTGAAATCGACACAATAACATGTTTTAGATAGCAGGAAAATGGCTTGGCATACCGGTAATGCCGGCATTTTGGCGACGGTATGACAATACGAAATATACCTTATGCTGCCCAGCTCGAGTATTTTCTGTTGCATTTTTTTTATCAAAATTCATTCTGAGCAAGGCTGGGAGCAGAGTTTCAAAAGGAACCGACTAACGGCCATTTAATAGCAAAAAGCTACTAAAAGATATAGTACCAGTATCCGCTGGAGCTGTTCAATATTGATATGGGGTATAGATCACACATTCGTGTTTTAGGCCAGCAAGCTCTTGAGCATATAGTATAGCCTGTCTTAGTATATCTCAATCTGCTATCCGTATAACGCTGTTCTCACTTGCGATAAAAATATATATACATACTTACTCCTTTTTCGTTGTAAATCTTCTTGAGGCAAGGTTGGAAGCAGCATCTGGAAGAGACTGACTGGTAAATTACAACATAAAATGTTAAATGAAACGACTTTAACTTTGAGTGGGGAACTTTTCTTAACAGAACCAAATTGTAAAAATCAAGGGTGGTGAGTGGTATCTGCCCTGGGTAATGGCAAAACCAGTTACCACTTCTTGTTACATCAGAGTGATAGACAAGTGGTGAAGAGTTCAATCTTGTCCGGAACAGATGCCATTTAGTTACTGGTGATGGAAATGATCACAAAATTTGTTTATCGTAATGTTCAAAAATAAAAATATACATTATTGGAGGAGAAGTCTGAAGGCTACAATATGTGTGAAGTTGTCTTACCGATACATTGTGTTGCGTTTCTGGCAACAAAATGAAAACGGCAATACACGTCTGCATTGCTTTTCGTTAATTGTGTTCACTTGCCTGCAAAACAGTACTTTACCATGGCGGTTCAGTTCCGTTTGAGATGTTTTCCATTTAAAGTGCAGTTTACATTTTTCAGTAGAGAGTGAATTTTAATGAAAAAAAAAATTCGGTTTCACTGGAAAACACAAAGAACCGCATGCAGAGCATTGCGCTTGCGTAAAACGCAAGGGTGAAATAAAACAAACCTAGAAAATACACAACCTACACAAACGTGTAGTTCAACCTTAAACTATTTACTTGAACAAATGAGTGCCAATGTGTCAAACGTTTTTTTAACTTATAAACATTCTCAGTGTGTGGTATTGTAAATAGTATTTAAAATAATTTAATTGCCTCCCTTATTCCAAGTCAAAGTCGTAAAACATTACACCTCCCATTTCAGGGCCAGCTGGATCAAAGTCAATGATATTAAAATCATCCCAATCGCCAAGCGTCCTGCGAGTCGGACTTTCAAGAAATGTACGATTACCTCCACTGCATCCTAAAGTAGATGTAAAATGATATTTTCGCGTATTGATCACAGTTGTTGTTATTTGTGAATGAGATTGAGATAACAATTTCATCTCAAGAGAGAGGAAAATCGAGAATATGAAGCTAAAAACCC
>OZ023150.1:17407425-17449500 GCA_963675895.2 Styela plicata | reverse complement strand
GGTGTTCTTCTTTGTTATTGAGTTGTTAGAAAAAGTGTTTCGTCGTCTGAGCAAGGCATAGGATTTTAATCTCGCCCAGAGCAGACTTGTTGCAGCCTTTATAAATGGAGTCTTCTAGGGATTGTTTGCCAACAAGTGTGTTATAAAAGGCAACTAAAAGGAAATAAAAAAGTCTTAGCCCAGGACAGACACCACATACTACACTGCACCACATCAGTTCAGTTTGGATGTTTTCTGTTTAAGAGTACACCAGTTGCTGGTACTACGTCTTGTAGCCGTTGGTTGGTTCTTTATAGGCGATGCTTCCAGCCTTCCCATCTTAGAGTGTTTTCTAATAAGGAATAAGGTTGATTGGAGGTTCTGCAGACTCCTCCAATCGGGAATCATTTTTGTTATATCATGTCGATGGGGTGTTGTGCATGCTTGAAAAATTAAAATTTCTGATTAGGCCATAAAAATGTATGTACAATGTGGACTTTTTACAAAAAAAAAAAATAGTCTTTTTGGGTGGGACAATTGAAGGAACCTCCGACAAACAGACACTGACGAAATACCACACAAATTTTGTAGGTCTAGTGTCTTATGCCTATAACGATCAAAAAGACTTCAACATTGTTATTCAATAGCAGTGTTGATGATGTTAAAACTTTTCGACTGAACAAAAAGAAAGGATTTGGATCTGTCAGACATGTAAACAACCACAGTAAAATTCCACTATCCTGAACCAGGGTGCCCAGTTAGCTCAACCGGTAAAGCGTTGGGAATACGCTTGGAGCCACGCATCTCTGATCGTCATGACGAAGGGTTCAAATCCCATGGGGATGATGCGAAAGGTCTGCTGGACGCCTTGCCGGTGGTTCACGTAAGCGCTACTTACGGCTTCCTCCACCAATCGTGTCCATGCACAGGAAAAATGAGAAATATGATTAAAATACCTTCACCCCAATTCGGAACTGGTATCTGTTAACTTAGAATACAATCAATGTGATTGTTTACAGTTGCTTACAAATTGCTTTAGTTGTTTACCTTCGATTGTTTTGATTACCTGATTGTCTACCTTGTGTGGTTGGCTGTGCTGTTTATCTCAGTGTTAGTTGGTTAAGTATATGAGTGCACATCAAAACTTAATTCTGCGTTTTAATGTTAACTTTACAGTATCTGCACGAGAGGTCGGGGTTCGCCATATGGTTAAGCTGTATTCTCGGCTTCCCTCTCCCGCAGGATAAAAATGATATCCTATCCTAGGTTGTGTATTAACAATAACTGCGTCATCAAAACTTGTATTACAGAATTCTTAAAACACATTTTATCACTGGTTTTAAATTCACCAAAAGTTTACAAAAATACCGCAATTTACAAAATCCATTTATTCAAAGCAAGGCAAGTGTGTTTTCTAAACATAATTGATGAGTTTCTCATAGTCATGGCAGTTAGTACTGTTGGAATATGATAAAAGGGGGCAGAACACGGGGAAACTCAAACTGAGCGACAGCTGTTAAAACATGTGAATAGGTCTAAACAGTTTTTGGCCATGAAATTGTGATTCATGGAGTTTTAAAGTGTAAAATTCAAGAAACAAAACTTTCCAGGACGAGATTTCTGTAACATATTTACGTCCAGGGATAGGGCTGAGTTGCAGACTGATCCAGATCAATATTGCAAGAAAATCACATTCAGGAGAATAATATGTAATATTATTCAACCAATTGGAGTCGGGCACATCCACAATTCTGAAGAAGGAGGATTCAAGCAAATGGTGAAAACGCCAATGGAAGTAAAGCTAATAGAACCAAGATCCCTCATTGCAAGTATATCACTAGGGCTGGGCAATTCGTTTCAGTGATTCGAAGTACAGATTATTCGAATTAATTGTGAATCGGCCATAGGAACAAAAGCATGATAAATGAAGTGCATTTTTTCATTTTAACGGCAAAATGCAACAGATTTTGGTCAAATTTGACCAAAATCGGCTGTATTTTGTCGTCAAAATGAAAATACATGACTTTTAAGTCAGTTTATGTCAATATTTGTAATTCGTAACCATATATTTCCTAATCATCATAATGATGACTATAATAGTAAAAATTGGATATTTGTTATTTTTATGAAATGAACGAAAAATTGTTCGAATCGGATTCGAATTCCAAATGATTTGGTTTTTGTCCACCCCAATATATCACACATAAACATTGATCTCATTTTTATCAAATAATATTTTGCCACATAAAAAAAACGTAGATGGATACGCAGCACTTTGGCGAACGATCCATCAATGATTCCGAAGAAGGGCTTAAAACATACACTGGTACAAAACCAATGAAATTGAATAACAAATATTCCATCGGATGAAAACCAAATAGCTTCGAATTTTGGGACTTCAATTTTTACTTTGTGTGTATGCATGCTCAAGGTAGCTTTATAATATCCAAGTCTTTATTCTGTACAATCTCCGAGGGTTTGGGGTCATACAAGCTGACCCTGTTTTAATAATGTTGTCGGCACTGTTGACCTTTGACATCCGCCGTGCCACGGATGTCGAGGTGTATCGCGCCTCAACGCATCTTGTACCCGTTGGACTCTGTGACTTCACTCAACTGACCTTTGAAATCAACGTCGATGGAGATGTCAAGATCTCTCTGTGAAAAGACAATATGTGATTAGAATGATGAACACCCTTTGATCATGAGAAACATAATATAGTAAGTAATAAGCCCTGTAGTTACTGGCTTTAGAATTGTTCTAACGTATTACCCGAGTGTAGCAGGAAAAAATGACGCAAAGAAGCGGTAGATGGTTTGACCATCGCCCAGGGCAGATACCACTCCCTGCACTTTATCATGGCCTGTCTGTTCCGTTTGGGATGTTTTCAGTTTAGCGTGCAGTTGCTGGTACTCGTCCTAACGCATTTCCTGCCTGTCGTAAGAGGCGACTAAAATGAAGCAAAGAAGTGGCAGATGCTTTCACCATCGCCTGAGGGAGATACCACTCACTGCACTTTATCATGGCGTTCTGTTCCGTTTGGGATGTTTTTCGTTTAGAGTGCAGTTGTTGGTACATCTTTTAGTAGCTCTCTGCGATTGCGATTAAGTGGCCGCAAGGTGAGGTCTAGAGTTGAACTACAATGGATCAAAATTCTATTCCACCAGACATAATACAAGATTTATTTACAGGTAAAAATAAACTGAGTAAAAAAAGTCATTAAAGTTAAAAATTATATTATGTGGAAAACGATTCTACTTTCTCAAATTCGTTATCTAATAATCAACGTAGTAAACTAAAACTGACCTTATTTCTTGGATTCGGTTTCATAGTGAAAGTGCCGAACACCTCCTCTCCCTTGTAAGCCGTGATCTGGTCCTTCATGTAGAACACAGTCTGTTTCCAGTGGGTGTACGGGGCATCAGGGGCTGTAATTATTTTTATTAAGTATCAATCAATCAATCAAATCATATTTTATTAGCCATTCAAGCAGAACACATACATAAAGTAAGATATTAAAACGGAAAATACAAGAATAAGTGGGATCAGAAAACTCGATAGAGTCAACTGCATTTGCTTGTGATGGGCAGGATAACCGCGAAATGACCGTACAGTCTACTATTTCAGCGGCTACCTTAAAATAGGTATTACTGGGGCCGCCACTTTCTGATATATTTCCGATTAGAGTTGGGTTGTAATTGCTGAATGCCGTACGTAATTACGTCAGATTTATTTACGTAATTCCGTAAATGTTAACAGTTTTGTTTCCTGAAAATTTTTGGACTATATGACCCGCTGGGTGGCATATCGGTAGGATGATAAATACTGGCATCGTGTTTTCTAAAATACGGTATCGCGCTAATTTTCGCAATATCGGTTTGCCATGATACCGGTATTTCATGATATACCGCCTAAAATGGTTACAAGTTGATGCATTATAGCATCACAGTAACACAATAAGAGGTTCTTTAGACCACTTACACCTGCTGCTATGCCTCGATTGAACTTTTGCAATGTCGTGAAACAACAACCCGCCCGCATTTGAGGTATGCACCTGATTTTTTTGTTTAGCTAGGTCACCAGCAGAATTAGATAGGAAAACTTTATCCTGACATGAGTATGGAGACTAGTGTAACAAAAATCAGTGGGCCCGTCGTGTCTACCTAGAGCTGGGCGGCATTGGTTAGTTATATTATCTATCTATTGTGTAGTTTCAAAGAGATGCATGAAGCACGCCCTTATTGAAAAAAACAGGTGCAGTATATGAAACAGTATATGGATGTCGTTCAATGAATATGCAAAAGTCAAGAGACATTAGTCGCTGTAAGTGAGCCAAACGCTTTTTTTTGTCACTTTAGTGCGTTCTCAACAGTATGCCACAAAATCCCAGTGTCATGGCAAACCAGCATTGCAAAGATCTAGGCGATAAGGTATTTTGGGAAACCTGGTATCGGTTTTGACCCTGATACAGACTTGTCGCCCAGTTCAATGTCTACTCATTTCAACCCAGTCAGTCCTAAAGCATTACCTGCGGGATGTTTTTTACTTGGAGGGCAGTTACCGATACTGGTACAGCATTTTGAAATTCCTAAGTTGCCGTTGGCTGGTTCTTTTCAGGCACTGTTTTCGGCATTCTTTAAATCAAATGTCAATAAAATATGTATAATTTTAAGAACAAAAACTTCTAACTCACCAGTAGAAAACCCAGTTCTTTTGTGGCATTTAGTGAACTCCACATTAAAAAACGATACGAGAGCTTGAATGTAATCATTCCTCATCACCACTAGATGGAACGGGGAGGAGAACGATAGATCGCCTTCATTTACTGTGTACAAGTCAATTTCCTGAAAAAAAAAAAAACATTCAGGTGTCATCATTTATATATTTGCACTGCAATAACTCATTTAAGCAGATCGGCTGATCTAGGCGCGCACTATGCTATGCCAGCTGTCATTTCCCTGTAAACATATTTGGTGTTGATAGGAAGCCATAGCCAAGTCTACAAAAGTTACTACACCTAGTTGGGTAATTGGACGATTAAGACGGTCTCATCAAATTGAAAGCTAAGATCTTCAACCTATGATAACAAGAATGTAAGTTTCGTCAAGCCGGATTGCCCAAAATGAAAGGTTGAGGTACACGCTTAACTTTTGTGAGCCTGATGGCCTAGTGGTTAAACATGTTTGCATCGCAGATTGAAGATATCTGGTTCAAGTCCAGCTCGCTTATCCCTACACACCACTCAACCCAGGGTGTAATAACTTGGGTAGGTTAAGCCGAACAGGAAAAGATCATATCTTTCCAGCAATTGTAACCCTGTTCGTCTATAAGTGGCCGTTGTTACAAGGCCTTGGACAGGGCGATCCACTCAAAGAAGTCGCTATAAAAAAACACCAGCCACTGTTATAGGAGCTTTGTCGAGGATGACAGATCAAAAAAATCCAAAATCCCCAACAATTCCTTCCAACTGCATTTAAAACGCTCACCTTAACCAGACAAGTATTTGTGACGACTTGTTTCGCTTCGACGACATCGACGAGAGGTTCAGAGATTGCGACCTGCGGAAGTGGAAAAGAATGAATTAACAGTCAAATTAATTCAGGCTAGACAAGACTGGTAAAATGCCAGCTAATCTTTTACTGAGACAGCCAAGAAAATGGTTTTATCAGGATAAAATTTAGCAAATGGGCAATATTTCATGATACATCTGTGGTTAAAAGACTAAAATGTATCTTATTGAGTGTCCGGTAGTAACCAAACTGCAGAAATTTACAAAATTAAATATATTTATTTAAATATAATTTTGTGCATCTGCTTCTAATAAAAATCATGAAAATCATTTTGAAATGGGAGTGTTGAAGTTGTTCAGGTTTTTTTTTCCATTCAAAGAAAATGACATGAATATTTCAGACAATCGAAAAAACAAAGATTCTGCCAAACAGATAGAGGGTCAGTGTCTCGGCTACTCGTGATACGCTGGAACTACAATATTTCATTAGACACCATTTGGCAAAAAAATACAAAAAGTATTTCCTCGAGTACACTCAAGAACTTGAACAGGTGAAGTCACAGAAAATAAATCAATTAATGTTATTTCATCAATAAAATTTTTTGTGAAATTTGAATTTCATTCATATTGAGACACTGGGGTACGATATTTGTCTGGGAATGAGGAACATTAAAGCTATAACTCAGCAAATTTACCACAAAGTGAAATTTTTCCGAGGAGGAACTTCTGTCAAAAGAAGAGGGCCTGGAACAAATCACAGAAACAACAATTGACATAAGTAACTCACATCTTTGATACAGCTCATATCAAAACCGTATACATCGTTCCACCAGTTAATCTTATCTTCTTTATATTGTCGATCCTCAATCGCCGTTACATATAAAACTGCTCGGTCTGGAAAGATCAAACCATCAGGAGCCAGCCACTTGTCTCTGAAAAGATAATTGATCTTTTTTTAATAAAAACTCATTCCAAGCAAGGGAACAGCACCCTAGAGGCCAATATTAAAGACCATACGTTTTTAAGATTGATTAATTTTAAAGTTATGCTAGAGCAACGTTGCGAATGCATTTCTTTTTATTTTCCTCACAACTGAATGGCATGCTATGCGAGCTAACCAGAGAGTGCTTGTTATATTTTGTGGATCTGTGATTTGCAGGTGTTTAAAGAATTCTTTAACCACCGCTAATATGACAAATATACGTACTACAAAATGCCGTACCCATAAACTGCACAGTTTGAGAATGAGATAGAATATCGTTTTCACCCTGCGAGAGAGAAAATCGAGAACACAGCTTAACCATATGGCGAACCACGAACTATCGTGCAGATACCAGTACCGAATCGGGGTGAAGGTTTTTATTATCGTATTTCTCATTTTTCCTGGACGGAGCTAAATGGTGGAGGAAGACGTGAACGACGCTCACGTGAAACAACTTGCACCGGCAAGGCGTCCAGCAGAAATCTCGCATATAATTATCATCCCTCACAGGATTCGAACCTGCGTTATGACGATCAGAGATGCCTAGCTCGAAGCGTATTCCCACTGTTTACAGATTGAGCTAACCCGTCATCCGAAATAGGACAGTTATAATAGAGTGCAGCGGGTGATATCAGCCCAGAGCGAAAGCAAAACCATCTAATACGATTTCACTTCACACTAAATTATAGTATTAGAGCAATATGCCCAATATTAGTCCATGTGCAGTGCAATCCATGTATAAACTGACATAGACATAGTTCATTTCGACACCTCTGTCGACACAGAGGTGTCGAAATAAACTATGTCTATGTGCCGGTTAATATAGACATAGTTTTAGGTGTTTACTATAGAATCATATAAAATAAAAGAACAATCCATTCACTTATGCGTATTTGGACCAAGAAATGCAGCAAAATCAGGAATTTTGTGACTTTACAGTCTATATTCTGTCCAAAAAACAGCTCAAGCTTGCATAATATAAAATTGGGGCAAAATTCATATCAGAACGAGAATGATTTATTATTTATTTCTGACTGAATTTCATCACTATAGGCCATAATTGTGAATTTACAACATTGTGCCCCAAAATTAGTCCCTATATGAAGCACAATCATGACCTTACCTGGCATATAACACAGTGTTCAACATAGATTCATATAATAAACAGTAACCCATCCATTCACTCAGAATAATATCAACTTTTTCAACCGGTAAGGTGACCTCCTCTACTTTGCCTTTGATGAGTGTGATGACTGAAAGAGAGACAAGTCAGGTTAAGCATCGAGTGCTAGTAGCGCCAGGCGGCATATTGTTGAATCGATAAAAACCAAAAAATGTCAGTTTGTCATGATTTCACTGCATATCGGTAAATACCGGTATTGAGTTTTCCAAAATATCGTATCGCGTTAATTTTCGCACTGTCGGTTTGCTGTGATACCGGCATTTCGTGACATACCGCCTAAAATTGTTACAAGTTGATGCATTATCGCGTAAAGTAATGAACAAAAACGGGTCTTTAGACCACTCACACCTGCTGACATGCCTCGATAGAACTTTTGCAATGTCATGAAAAAAAAACCGCCCGCATTTAGAGGTACGGACCTCATTTTTTTATGAATTAGGTTCAGCATCGAATGGGTCTTTGAAACGACGCAATGGCATATTTTTTATAGCAGAAAATGGCTTGGCATACCGGTAATTTGGGGGCGGTATGTCGGTACAAAATATACCTGATGCCGCCCAGCTCTAATACAGCTTAAAATGAATGTGAAGTGATGAAATATCAAACAATACTAAGACACCTGTACTGGCATCCTATTTCAATTACTCTTATGCATTTGGAGATATTTCCGAACATATGCCTGCTTTTTAAATAAAAGGATGCCTCACTAGAACCCGGCCGATATCGATACTTTGACATTTTTGACCACTGATAACCAATGTTTTATCTCACGCGAAACTCGTTGTAAACTCTCAAAAAAAGCAATAAATAATGAAAGAACATATCTATTGCATAAGAAAGCCCAATAAACATGGAATATTTTGATGCGTTACCAAGCAATTTTTGCCGAGGGAGGATGAAATAAAATTCTATCTCAAACGAGGGACAGCTGCTGGGATCTCTCTAGATGGAAGCAAAAAATATTGTGTAATTTTTGCCATTTGAACAAAAAACGCATCATTTTAAAAGAATTGCGTGTGTCCGTATGTGTATTACGGTTGGCCGATATTAACGGCCACTTTTGTGATCTGTCGATATATCGTTAAACAGCAAAATTAGGCCGATATATCGACTTGAAATATATTTACATTATTTTCACAGCAAAGAATAACAGTTGTGACATACTGGAAAAACCAGTATCAACAAATACTAATACAATTACCATGATCAAGTTTGTTCGCTTCAATAATCTTCTGAGCGTGATCGACGATGCTTGAACATTCGATTCCGATTACTTTTGCCGCTCCTGCTTTAGCCGCAAACATCGATAAAACTCCCGTGCCGCAACCAACATCAAGAACGACCTGAAAAATTAATTCTCATCAAATTAATATCAGAGCGAAAGAATATTAGGTACCACAACACTCGAAGAAAATCGGTCTTTTTTAAAAGAGGAATAATTAGAAAATAATATTCATTTTTTTATAATACATTCATAATCAAAGTTCAAATATTGGTTGAATAGGAACGCGCAAGGGCACAAATAATACGAGTATTATTATCGTCTGTATTCCCATCAAGACAAAATTAAAATTTTGTATAAAATCGGAGTGTTTGTATCTTTAGAATGTGTAGATAAGTTCTTCTACAATTTAAAATGTACTCTGTGACTTCCGATGACAGAAATTGACAGCGCTAGTTTAAAGCACAGGAGTGAAATGAAAGTGTTTGTATACAAAACTGGCATGATTTATTTCAGGATTATTAGAGAGTACACACACTCCCATACAAAAACCCTTATTTGAACAAGGATTACCATTTATTTTTATAAACATGTTCTGTCGAATATAGGTAAGACAGTAAATCCATATCACTTCTTGAAAAAATATTTTCAGAAAACTCTAAAAATGGTAAGATAATTCCCCATAAATCTAAAAAAATCTATAAAATAACTAAATCTTCATAACACACAGTGCCGTACAACTTTATATTTATTTTTTCTATCGAAATCCACTCTTCACAAGTAAGGCCGGAAGCAGCTCCCAATGGGAACTAACCAACAGCCACTCAATAGCAAAGAGCTACTAAAAGATGTCGTACCAGCAACTGCACCTCAAACAGAAAACATCCCGAACTTAAATGAACCCCCATGGTAGAGTACAGTAAGTGGCATCTGCCCCAGACGATGGTAAAACCATCTACCATTTCCCTGCTCCTTCTAGTCGCCTCTTACGAGACGCTGGAAATACGTTAGGACGTACCTACAATATGCGACCCTGAATACATGGTGTTAAAATTGAATAGGCTGGTAAAATAGATTTAAGGAAAATACATTTGGTTAGGCCCAAAAAAAACACAAGTTTTGTAATTACCTCCAATCTATGTCACTTGTATAAAATAATTGTTTTAACATATATGCTAATAGGAAATAATGTTAATAATTCATTCATTTATCTTATAAAATCATTTAAAAAATTTCAAGCTGAAACAGAAAAGCAATACCTTTCCACGGAACAGATGTTTATTGTGATAGATAGAATTCCGATAGGTCAAAGTTCGAACTTCGTCTTTTAGCATTTCTTCATGGATTCCAAAATGAGCATACGAGTCAAAATAATAATCTTTTGACGTCATTTTATCCGGGGCAATTTTACCAACTGACTCTTCCCCCACCGGCTCTGCTCCATCTTGTTTTGGAACCTAAAAATAAAAAACAATGTAAACAGTGAATTGGACAGAAAAATCTCATTTCAACCAGACGTCACCGATGTGTAACGTTAGCCCAAAGCAAATTCTTAGGTTAGGACTTCATTATTTTTTTCTGTAGGAGAGTAAAGCTGAGAGCGCACGACTTAATCATTTGGTGAACCATGGCCTCTTGTGCAGATAACAGCTCTGAATTGGGGTACGATTGTTTTAGCTTAACATTTATTCTGTACATATGGACCTGGCTGATGGGTGAAAGTTGTAAGCAGTGCTTATAATCACTTATTCGGCTTGTAAATCTGCGGGATTACAGGTTTCTAGAATCAAAACTTTTCACAATTATCGAAATAAATAGGATAGGCATATGGCGAACCACGCCCTCTCGTGCAGATACCAGTTCCGAATTGGGGTAGGTAAAGGTTTTTGGCTTATCATATTTCTCTCCTTTCCTGTGGAGGAAGCCGTAAGCAACGCTTACCTGAACCACCGTACACCTGTGAGGCGTCCAGCAGACATCTCCATATAACCATTACCCTCACGACATTCATACCTGCGTCCGACGATCAGAGATGCCTAGTTCGAAGCGTATTTCAAAAAGAATTGAGCTAACAAGGCACCCTATCGGTCTACTTTTCCCCAAAACTGGTCTAAAAATGAATCTTATTAATCTGTAAGGCTACTACGTACCTTCGTCGCAGGTTCTAACGTAGCTACAGGTGTTACTTCTTGAGTTACAACTTCCATTTCGAAGAAAAATTGATAGAAAATGCAAAAATGTACGAGAAAAACCTGGAACAAAACTGGAAAAGTCGAGAATCACAAAACGAAACCAGCCAGTGACGCACGTGTGAGGTAGCCACTTGGGGCAGCAGAGCAACTTTGGCCTTGTTCGTCCGTTTCGTGAAAAGCTATCAAAAATTACTTTGGACGTCTTGATTTTATATAGTCCTGATGATAGGTCCAACCTATTTTCGCATTAATAATCTGAAAATCATTGGGTGCGAAAGATATCTAACACTGAGTGATCCGAAATGTTAGACCTGAATATAATGATAAAAATACACGTCATTCTTACATCCTTATTATTTGTGTCGAAATAAATTATGTCTATTTTTGTCGGCGAAAGGGGTCATGGCACAATTCCCCTTCAACTGATGACAAGCAACCGCCACAAACCTTCATAAATTCTTACCCAACCAGCAGGGGCAGAAGCGGAGATTAAAACTTCGTGAACAAAACCTGACAAGACAAACTTTATCACTAAAATTTAGGCTTCCCTTCCCATGGGCTATCACTTTTATGCCAAAGTACCCAAGAACCGAGGTCAAGTTTTAACCATATGACAGACCCAAGTCTCTCAGAGTTACCAGCACAATGTCTAAATTTTTCCCCACCTTCGTATAGGAACCCTACTCCCACACTATTCATTGATTTTTTTTGCTGTCGGCATTCGTATAGCCCTAAAATAAACCCACAATAACTACTTATATTGTAGAGAGCCGCAACAAAATGCAGTTCCAGCTTCGGGTGAAAAACATCCCAAAGAAGACACAACCCCTACAATGAACTGCAGTAAGTGGATCTGCCCTAGGTGATATTAAAACCATCTACCACCTTTTCCAGTCACCCTTTACAAAATAGGTTAGGGCGTTTATAAAGCACCCCTTTTACTTCAGTTCTGGATGTTTCCCGCTCAAAGTGAACCTGCTGGTACTACATTTTGTAGGATCCAGGTAACCCCCTGCCATTCAATTAAGTGGATAATACCCATTAGGGGCTGCTTTACATCTTTTCCCATCGCCTAAGGAAAAGCTGATGATAAAGTAAATCATAAGGCGAGTCCTAAGGAAAAGCCGATGATAAAGTAAATCATAAGGCGAGTCATGTCCTATCGTGCAGATACCGGATCCATGTAAGGAGTTTTTGCCTAAATGTTTACTTCATATGTCAATTTTTTTGGAGGACATCAATAGAAGATTCCTGTCCATGTAATGAAGCACCAAAGGAATGTGAAAAATTCTCAGCCTTGGCAGTCCCCATTTTGAGACAAATAACATTTACAAGAAGCAATTTCGCACCAGAAACGAAGGAAAATTTTGCCTATTATGGTAAACTTAAACCAAAAAAATAAACGAACACTTGGTGGGACTGAACACCTCTTATGAAAACTTACAGCTACCAGTGCATACATTTCACACATCATCACACACATGTTTTCAATAAGTATTTTCAATACAATAATGCAATATAATATTAACAATAAATTAAGATCCCAGTCAGAAACTTTAAAAACTACAGCACGGTCATAAACCTCCCCGACCGTAAATTATTTTTAACATATACTTAAATCAAATCCAATTACAACATGATAATTTCGAATTTTTTCAAAAATGAGTAAATTTTCATTTAAATTATAAGCTGATGAAAAGATGTGTTGATTCAAGAAATCCAAGATATTCGATTTTGGCCACACCTAATTGCGAGTGTTTTGTATTCAAAAGAACAATGATTTCAGGGTAATGGTAGATGATAACTCGGCCATGAGCAGAGCTGTTTTCTACAATACATTTTAGTTGAGTATAGAATATTTTCCTCAGGATGAGGTTCTATTTCAGGCAGATTTTCGCACATCCCTGGTTGCTATCATTTAGCCATACCAGACTGGCAGAATCTCTGCTAATCAGACACCTGAAAAAAATTGCTGCCATCAGAAGAAAGTTTGGCAAAAGAGCAACATTTCACGATATATCTGTGGCTAGAGGATTAAAATGTCTTCTTCCTTGAGTGTCTGGTAGCAATTAACCAGGATTCTGCCTCCTCCACCCTTGCTTAGAGTGGAGTTCACCAGAAGAGGAAACTTTCTGCAACCGACGTCCTCCGCTGAACAAATTTCCGACTGGGATCCGTCATTATTCTAAATCTTCTGGTTTAACAGGATCTTTTAGCGGGATGATAGATTTCTTGAAAATGTCACGACTGAGTGCTTTTCTCATGTCAAAAGCGTCTTCATCTCTGTCGCCACCTGGTGATGAGTAATATCCCGTGACCACTCGATAGACTGAGTATCCGAGACGCTTGTACATTCCAACGGCGATCTGAAGTAGTATACAAGGTTTTCTTTTTTGTTGTTTATATTCACTCTAACCAGAAAAGTAACTTGCATTCAATCGAATTGGGTCTAATTTTGAGGGGCGTAAAAATACGCCATTCTGGGGGCAAACATGATAAAAATGTATAGGATGTGTTATCGCACCTCAGGGATTTGAAAATTTTGCCTAAATCAAAGCTTTTCTTGTATAAATTCCAAAATCTAGGGGGACATTGACTGTTTTTTTTTAATTGAAGATTGACAAAAATTTGAAGAAGTAAAAAATGTCTCAAACAGCCACCAAAAATCAATTTAAACTACAACAGTGAGGCAAAAATTTTTCCAGCAATCACACATCAATTTATTGCTGGAGAACAGAACTTTCAGAAAAAATTGTTTTAATAAAGAATTGCTATATTTATATTTAATTATTAATTTAGGCTCTGTAGGTACGGGCTTTAGAATAGTTCTAACGTATTTCCTGTGTGTCACAAGAGGCGACTAAAACGAAGCAAAGAGTGGTAGATGGTTCTACCATCGCCCACAGCAGATACCACTCACTGCACTTCACCAAGGGTGGCTTAGTTCCGTTTGGGATGTTCTCCGCTTAGAGTGCAGTTGCTGGTGCTACATCTTTTAATGGCTCTTTTCTATAAAGTGGCTGTTAGTTGGTTCCTTTTAGGCTCTGCTTCCGGCCTTGCTCAGAGTGAATCTCAATAAAAAAAAAATAATAATAATAATCTTGACTAGTAAAGACTGGAACCTCCAATATCAAAATATGCAGCACTTCAAGCTAATCATTTTTCAACAACTAAATCAATTTTTAAAAAGGGACTTAAGATCGTCTTGTTTTCTAGCGACTAATTACACATTTCTGGTGCCACTACGAAGAACATGTTGTTGAACAACAACAATGAACTATGATGAAGAAATGAAACTTTAATTTATTAAATTGGCTAAGACCACAATACATATAAAGTTGTCTCACTGATGCGTTGTGTTGCAAGTGACAAAACAAAAAGCCGACACACGTCTGCATTGCTTTAAAGCACAAAATGTATGCATCGAAAAAAATCACTTTGTCAGTTTGCACAGCAAACCGTTCGGTTGCATTGAAAAATTTAAAAGCTAAAAGAAAACAAAGAAAAAATGCAACCACCACAAACGTGTGTCGCTGTAGTGCATGATTGTCAACGGGTAGATTCATAGCTCGCAGAGACGGTTAATAAAGAAAAACGTAATAATTTGCAGACATTTCAAAATTCACAAAATCGAATGAAAAAAAAAAGGATTTTCTGAATAGAATTTCGAAACGCCGGCAAATTATATCGTTTTGCTTTCAGTGGCTGTGCATATCGAATCAGAATATGTATTGTTGTGTATGTTCATTCTTAAATAAAACGGCAACCTCACTCATCTTTGGAATGACTAGCATTCTGCCAGATGAAGCGTTGGGGAAAAATTTTACAAACCTCGTTTGATTTTCTCACAAAGAGATCCACGAAATATCCTCGTTTTTGTTCTGAAACATCTTCCAGTCGTCTCATTAATTCTGCCGCTAGTCCGAGACGTCTATACTCTGGCGCCACTGTTACTGCCGTCACATGACCGTGCCAATCTTCTGGTTGACGACCTTCAACCTTGAGAAATTAAAAATAATTTATACCGTAATCTTGAAAAATCACGAAATAATCAGTATTGTAAAAGGACTTCTTAATACAGATAAAGAGAAAAATTTCTGACAAGGTTCTTTGTTTTCTTCAGGTGTCTGAAAAGTCTACATCATTTTCTTCTGGGACCAAAAAGCTTTAAAACCACCAACACTGCTATTCCATGGAAGTATTGATGATTTTGAGCCCTTTTTAATACATATACTCAAAAAGAGATATTTTTTCTCGAGTTTGAGTCCCGGTGAGTCCAGCTCGTTAATCTATGCCAACCACTCTACCTATTAACTTGGGTAGGCTAAGCCGAACAGGAAAAGATCACATCTTTCCAACAATTGTAACCCTGTCTGTGTATAAGTGGTCGCTGTTACAGGGCCTTGGACAGGGTGATCCACCACACAGCGAAAGTAGTGGCAGTAAAAAGGAAATTCTAGTCACATCATCTAGATATATCATGAAATATCGCCCAGTTGGCAATTTTTCTCTTGATGTAACCCATGTTCTTCCTGTGTCAGAGTTTCTAAATGTTATACAATCTAAAACTGACAGAATATTTTCGTCATAACCAAAGGGCGCCAATGCGGCCAGCATATGGCGTTGGTTTCGAGGTAACATTAAGCATGAGTCGCTTCTATCATGTAAATTTTCCTAATAATCGGAAAGAGATTGGCAGAATGCTATAGCTACATTGGGGTCTAGTGGAGTTTAGAACCACATTCCAGAATGTCATCAAAATAAAAACTGGCAAAATATTCTGATCCTAACTTGGGGTGCCAATGCTGCAAGCATATCACAATGTCTCCCGGGTTAGTATGAGTAGCTTCCAACATAGGAAATTTGAATGACAATTCGATATATAGTACTAAACTTCGTGAGACACCTACTTTGCTACCAGAAGAAAATGGATTCTGTCAGAGGAAAACTTGAAGATTTAAATGTCTTGTTTTCAATACCCAGTACTGTTAAAAAAATACTCTGTCTTGCTGGTTTTGAAGCTTTTTTGTATATTCCGAGAAAATGACACAAACACTAATCTTCACGAGACCTCTTTTTTTATAATACGTCATTCTTGACATATACCCTACGCTTTTGTCAATATGAAATTTTGGAACAGGACTCTAATGCAAAGAGTGAAAATCGGAATTCAGTGGTCGACTTACCTTCCCCATGATATATCCCATAGTTTCTCCAGAGGGTGATTCTGCAACCGTAAAAAATTCTGGCCATTTTGCAAGATATTGAAGATAAAATGATAGTCCGTAGGTTTCTGTTAACGGATCAAGATTAACGTTGTTGAATTTTAAAAGATCAAAGCACGTAAATGGTCTATAAAACGTCATTTCAAATAATTTGTTATACCATCTGAAAGAAAAATTTCGTTATTAGCATTTTTATAATTTCTGAACTAGTTCAAATTAAGTTACCTACCCTAGACGGGTCTAGTGAAGTTTAGTACCGGTACCATATTCCCGAATGTCATTAAAATAAAACTGGCAGAATATTCTCATCCTAACTAGGAGACGCCAATGCTACAAGTATCTGGCATTGTCTCCCCGGTTAGGCCTAGGATGAGTCGCTTGCAACATGGGAAATTATTATGATAATCGGATATATGGTACCGGTACTGAACTCCCTAGACCGTGCCCTACTGCCTATTCAGTTACGGTACCGTACCGGTATGGTACTTATTAAGTTACCAAGTTAAGCCTACGGGAGGAACACATAAGTTAGGTACAACACAGTAGGGTTGTACCTAATGTACCTATGAACACATCACTAAACAGTAAATAAACACGTTCATCACTTTTGAAAATGTTCTGATTTTCCATCAGGTCATATTTGCACCATAATAACATCCCTAACGTTACCTATTTCAGTATATGCCTATACTACAAATATTCTCCCATATCCTTCCCCTCCTATCTCACATTGTCAATGTTTTATTAGCTTATGCTGTATGGTTTATAACAAGTCATTTTTTTTTTTTTTTTTTTTTTTTTTTTTTTTTATAAAAACACTCCAAAGAGTGTGAGTGTGAAACATATCAAATCATATATATTTGTTCAATATTACCATGTATACAAGTATTTCACCATCCAACATCAGTTTTCGAGCATCACATCAGCATCCAAATTTATTCCATTTTGTCGTAGTGAATCATATTAAATATTTTCTCATTTTTATTTTTTATTAACTTTTTTTTTTAACAAAACTGGTGATGGGCCGATAACAAAATGTTCACCGATACCCATATGATGTGACTTTCTAAATTCATTTATATTTCGAATACCGTAAAAGCGGGCGACTTCGATATCGGTAGTAGTCGTGTTACTCTAATTCTGAATTACCGGAACGACCGGAAAGACAGAAACGATAATGAAGCGGGTGAAAAATGCACCGAAATGAGAAGTTTACTGCTTTTTAAACAAATCTGCTGCTTTTTAGTGCTTGTTGGAGACGAGTTTTGTTCAAAATAGAAAACAAAGACAACGTAATTTAAATGGTCACGCGTTACTGCTCTACTGAAACGCCGGCACCAATGTGTTGTTGGGTCAGGAGCCTAAACTTTCTGTATACATACACATGTAGGAATAACAAACAAAGTTCTCATAGTAAATTGCGATCCTATTACATTTCAATCACAGCAAACGTTGAAATATGAGAAGAGCCGAGGTTCTACTGAAATCCTAATAAAGGATATTATGCATTTAGGAGCTATGATTACAGATTATGCTCAATTCAACTAAGACACACTCGGAATTGAGAACGAAACTATTCACAATGTGCAAGGTATCCATAACAATTCACACAAGAGAGCGATTGGAAAGCAACTCGTTCGCGTACAAATCAAACATATCCCAACCGTGGAACATACGAAACGTCACCACACCCATTCAGAAATTAGCTTTTAATTCAAGCTCAGTCAGACATGTGGAAGGACCGTGGAACCTGGTCTATCACTCGACTACTGAAAGGGATGTAAACAAAGACACAACAGTGCAAAACAGAATAGCAAAGTTGGAACCTCTCAATGTTCACCTTATTTACCTCCTCTATTTAAATGTATGGTCGCTTAATAGTTGTATGGCGGATGTGTTATTTTAATTTCTGCTTCTTCGCTTTTATCATTTTCCTGCTACATTTTAACGCCTCGGTGATCTCGTCCTTTCGCCATCTGCACCAACTTATTATCTTTATTATATGTGTATTTATAATCTTGCTATACCTCTACAGAAGAAGTAGTTCGAAGATACGTTGGGGTTGAATATGATTTGCAAAGATATGAAAGCTGTAATTTTGTGCTGTTCGGAGGAGGCATTCGATCAATCAATCTCTACGCCACCGTAGAGAACGCTCATTGAATTTGTCTGCAACTTTACCTTTAGTATAAGAAGACCCACCGATGGACCTGGGTTGGCCTTTACTCTGCCAGACAGAGGATTAACCCTTTTAAGCCTTCGTGTTTCTTTTATGCTGATCGAATTCGGACCTTTTAATATCGTGCTTTTTTGCTACATAGAAGGCGTTATATTGATTCCTATATTTGTTGTGGGAAACCCTGATACTGTCATACATTAGAACCTTTTTCTAATTTCACAACTGGAAAAGAAATTCCCTATTCACTGTAAAATCCATTAAAAATTGTTCAAAGCAATCATTGGAATTCTGAAGGCCCCTGTAGTCAGATATATCTATATTATTCAACCTATTCAAAAACGATTCCAAATTTTTCTTAGTGAACCTTCTAAATGCAAATTAATTTGCAAAAATAGCAAATTTTTCGCCCGCCTTTAGCGTGATTTTTCCTATTTTCGAACCCCTTCATTCCAGATAGAGATATAGTTCTATTCAACTTATATTTAAAACCAAATGTAGGCTATAAATTTGTAAGTCTAAACAAACAGCTTTTTTGTGCGCCAATTTATTTTTTATAATAGTTTCTTTTTTGAATACATTTCTTGTTACAGTCCATGTCCAGAAAACAAATTAAAATACTCATGCAGCGCCAGTAAGTTGATTTGGCTTCGCCATTAGGTTAATTTGGCTTATTCCCTAATATGGGCATATGTTGCAATTACCTCCCAGTTGTCGTGGTCTCATCTGATTGGACCTAGCCCGTATTGTTGTGTTTGTTTATAACCTTTGATGTCTACCGCCCATTAATGACATGCGCACGATTGTGTGTGCGCCCGCGGTTATCCTTGTTGTGTTTTCTGTTGAATAAACCATTGGATGTTTTGCCGTCGTAAAGCTTGGTTGCGTTTGTTGTGCTGGCGTTATGTCAAAGAAACTCCAGCCTTACTGGCACAGAAAACCTGATAGGAATGAGGATAATGATTCCATGTTATGTGATATTTGTTTTAAATAGTTGCGTTTTTTATTTATCAACTTTAAAAAAGTCTGAATATGATGATTTGGCATCAGAATCAGATGACAAACCTTGGTGCTGTGATATCTGTTTAAATGATAACTCACCAATCAATGATATGGATCTGATGGATCCTTTGCCAAATGAGAATTACAAGCCTATTAATGTTGAAATTTTAGACCCAGATTATTGGTATACCTTTTTGTATAATACCAATAATATGAATTTTGGAAGGCCTGATACTGTTTTTTACATCAATACTTCTAATCATTACATTTACTCTAGAATAGCACTGAGATCAATATTTTCATATCCCTCTCTATAAATATTAGGTCACTGCTTTCATTCCAAATAATTTACAAAACTTGAAGCATTAATTGTTATGGATATCTTGCACATTGTAAGTAATTTCATTTTCAATTTCGGTGTCTTTCTCTCTATTTTCTTAATATCCTTTTACTTCCTACGTTCTTTCCTCTCTTATTTCCTACCTGCATATCTTGGATGCACATGCCTATGAAAAGCATTCCGAGAATTTAAATATCTCAATACAAAAAGTTTTACCCAATCTAAGCTGCAAAGATAAAGTTTCGTTAGTATGTGGATCTTGCAAAAAAAAAATCAGTATATAACCTTTGTAAATATATAAAATACTTTCTGTCAAGCGCCTGTCCTTTAAATGTAATTCATGTAGTTTATAGAAGCCATGACCAGCTATGGTAATTACAAATTACCCTCCATTAATTCACTACATAACCATTCTCAGCCACTCATTATTACATACCATAGATGATCATGCCTGAATTTAGCAAAGTTATGCAAAAATCAAAGTTCACCTTGCATGATATTATGGCCCTAAAATTCTATTTGGTTTCATTCATTTACACTATTTTTGATCAATCGAATAATATATGAGAGGCCCATGCATTGGACAGAAAAGGTATGAAGTCTTGAAAATATATTTGAAATATTCTTCTTAGGACTATATCAAATCAGCAGTAAAGCCCGTCTTCACACACTTTTTAATCTATCCAATGATATATACATGAGCCACGTATGCAACAGGCAAGGTATAGTGTCTTGAATTTATATTTGGTTTATACATCTCAGGACTGTGTTGTTTGCATTCTTTTTGATCTATCCAATGATATATGTATGATCCATGCATGCGAACAGACAAGGTATGGTGTTTTTATATAATATTTGGGTTTGTTCATCCTAGGACTACGTATAATCAGTATCAAAGCCTATCTTTAAACTCTTTTTAATCTACCCAGAGATATATGTGTGGGCCATGAATGGGACAGACAAGGTTTGGTGTCTTGAGATTGTTTTTTGTTCATTCATCTCCGGACTGTGTCAAATCAGTATGAAAGCCCATCTTCACACTCTTTTTGATCTATCCAAGGATATATATCTATGGGACAGACAAGGTATGGTGTCTTGAAATTATTTTTGGGTTGTTCAATTTAAGGACTTTGTCAAATCAGTGTCAAAGCCCATCGTTACACTCTTTCTGATCTGTCCAATGATATGTGTATGGGTCATGCGTGGGACAGACCAGGTATGGTCTATTGAAATTATTTTCGGGTTATTCATCTCACGACTGTGCCAAATCAGTAACAAATCCCATCTCTGCGCCCTTTTTGATTTATCCAATGATATATGTGAGGCCCATGCATGGGACAGACAGACAAGGCATGGTGTTTACATATTATATTTAATTATATTTGGGTTTGTTCATCTCACGACCAGGTTAAATCGGTATCAAAGCCTATCTTTACATTCTTTTTGATCTCCCCAATGATATATGTATGGGAAATGCATGGGACAGACAAGGTTTGGTGTCTTGAGTTTATTTTTTGTTTATTCATCTTCGGACTGGGTCAAATCAGTATGAAAGACCGTCTTTACACTCTTTTTGATCTACCCAATGATATACATCTATGGCCCATGTATGGGACAGACAAGGTGTCTTGGGATTATTTTTGGGTTGTTCAATTTAAGGACTTTGTCAAATCAGTTTCAAAGCCCATCTTTACACTCTTTTTGATCTATTCGATGATATATGTATGGGCCATACATGATGTTGACATAATAAAATTTTAGAAAAATTTTAGATAGATGGATCAAGTCTAAAACAACTACTACCCATCTTCAGCAAACATCTTTCTACGTTTTATGAGTATTCTGAACCCATGTATGGGCCATTCATGATACTGGCATGACTACAAATACTTCAACCATTTTTGTATCAGAAATGTCGAATAAATCTTAAAATTCATCCTAACCGGTTTTTGAATCAATTTTAGAAATCATACATGAGCCATACATGATGCTAACGTAAAAGTGGGTCCTGAAATTTTTGAATATGGTTCCAACTTTTTTTTCTAAATCACTGAACATACGTCTCAAGTACAGTACAAAACAATGTTTTATTTCAAATAGCGATAATAAAACGAATTTGAGCTCTGTAATCACAAACCGAAACCATCAGATTGAACGCACAACTTAATATTCTTTGTTTGAGCTGGAATTAATAGTCATAGCTTTTAAACTAACAAAATTGGACGATTTGCATGCTCTATTCGTAAAATCAAAGGCATTAATCAAGAATCTGTGCCGCATAACTTTTTCACTGAGTCTTGGACTATGACCCAACACGCACAAAGCTTCCTTGCAAAAAGCAACTATGAATTCCAAAAAAGGTTTTTTGTTGAATTTTGACGGAAAATATAGAATTTTTGAACAAGGATACTTGGAAAACCAGTTAAAAATATGGAATAAAAAGGTTTTCAACCACACAGACCTTGGCGTCAATCAATGTGATTTTAACAGACAGTCTGTCTATTAGGCCACTTTCAAATGAGTATATCTGAAAAACGAAGCCTGAAGTACGAAAAGTACGCGGCTTGAGTTCTTCTTTGACTCTTTGACTATGATTTCACACATAATTCACATTCCGAAAGCTTGTCCTGCAAAAGTCTTATGCATTTCATTATCATCACTTTCAGTAGTGCATTTTGATGAAAAATTCGAGATCCCGGAACAAAGAGACTTGAAAGACTAAGGTAAAAATATGAAACAAAGAGTTTCCATCTATACAGAACTTTTAACTAAGATTTTAGATCTCTAGATCTTGTAGCTTTGGTGTTGGAGCCATCTAGCATAATAATGAATAATAATAATAAATATACATGGGCCATGCATGGAACAGGCAAGATATCGTGGGTTGAAATTATATTCGATTTATTCAACTCAACTCAGGACTGTGTTGATTCAATGCCAAAGCCCATATTTGCATTCTTTTTGATCTATTCAATGATATATTATGGGCCATGCATGTGACAGACAAGGTTTGGTGTCTTGAGATTATTTTTGGTCCATTCATCTCCGGACTGTGTCAAATCAGTATGAAAGCCTATATTTACACTCTTTTTGATCTACCCGATGATATATGTATGGGCCATACCAGGATGCTGACAAAATGAAAAATAATAGGTGGATGGATCAAGTATAGAATAACTACTACCCATCGCCTTTAACAAACATCTTTCAATGTTTTTATGAGTATTCGGGACCCATGCACGGACCATGCATGATACCGATATACCGATTTTTGCGGACTATAAGTCGCTATTTGCGACTATTACTGTGTTGCGTCATATCTGTGTACAAAACAGCAAATTTTTAGAAAAATGCGACCATTACTACGGAGGTGCTTATAGTCCGCAAAATACGGTAACTACGAATAACTATAGTTAAACATTTCTGTAGCAGAAATATTGAATCAATCTTAAAATTGATCCTAACTCATTTTTCAACAAGTATCTGAAATCATACATGAGCCATACATGCTGTTAACGTAAAAGTGGGTCCTGAAATTTTTGAATATGGTCCCAAGTTTTTTTTCTAAATCACTGAACATACGTCTCAAGTATAGTACAAAACAATGTTTTATTTCAAATAGCGATAATAAAAGGAATTTGAGATCTGTAATCACATCAGCGCAGCAAACCGGAACCATCAGATTGAGCGGTCTACGTTTGTGCTTGAATTATAAGTCATAAAATAGATTTTAAACTGGCATAACTGGTCAGTTTGCAGCTCCTTCATAGTAAAAACCAAGTTTCTGTGCAGCATACCTTCTTCAGTGTGTCTCAGACATGACCAAACTACTTTGAATTCCAGAAAAATTTTTGGTTGAATTTCGACAGAAAATCTTGAATCCTTGAACAGGGGACTTGGAAACTTAGGTAAAAAAATGGAATAAAATGATTTCAGCCATGCAGACCTTTTCACTAAGATTTTAGATCTCTAGACCTTGCAGCTTAGATGCTAGAGCCAAAAGATATATGGGAACTAGTACTCGCACAGACCACGTGACCGTGACGTTAAATAATGTGATGTTGGGTTGAATTTTGACAGAAAATTTGGAATTCTTCAACAGGGAGACTTAGAGACCTAAGTAAAAATTGAAAATAAAAAGTTTTCAGTCATACAGATCTTTTCATTACGATTTTAGATCACTAGACCTTGCAGCTTTAATGCTAGAGCCAAAAAGTATCTGGCAACTAGCATTCACACAAACCACGTGGCCATGACGTCGATCAATGTGATTTTGACAGACAGTCTATTAGGGCACTTTTGAGTGATTATATCTGAAAAACAGAGCCTCAAGTACAAAAAAGTACGCGGCATAACTTCTTCATTGACTCTTTGACTATGATTTCACACATGATTCACATTCCGAAAGCTTGTCCTGCAAAAGCCTTATGCATTTCATTATCATCACTTTCAGTAGTGCATTTTGATGGAAAATCTAAGATCCCGGAACAAAGAGACTTGAAAGCTCGGATTAAAAATATGAAACAAAGAGTTTCCATCCAGACAAACCTTTTGACTAGGATTCCAGATCTCTAGATCTTGTAGCTTTGATGCTAGAGTCATCTAGTATAATATTAAAAATAATATTAATGGCTGTTACACAGTAATACGAAGGTTTTCGCCTGCCAATGATAAACACTGTCATAACTGGATCTTCCATGAATGACAAGCAAAGTTCACCTTTCCTGATATTAAATCAGGCCATGCATACTACCGCTATAATTTGAAGAAATCACACATACACCATGGGCTGTATAAAATCAATCTCAAACCACATATTTACATGGTTTTTGATAAAATCAATGACATATAGTCTTGAAATTGCGATTGAAATATTTATTTCGGGACTATGTTGAATCAGATGCAAAGCATATATTTACACTCTTTTTGATCTACCTACTGATATATGGATGATCCACGCATGGAAAAGACATGGTATGGAGTCCTAAAATTTTATTTGGGCTAATTATCCGCATGGGCCATGCATGTGACAGACAAGGTTTGGTGTGATGAGATTATTTTCGCTTCATTCATCTCCGGACTGTGTCAAATCAGTATGAAATCCCATCTTTACACTCTTTTTGATCTACCCGATGATATATGTATGGGCCATACCAGGATGCTGACATAATAAAATTATAGAAAAATTTTAGATGGATGGATCGAGTATAGAATAACTACTACCCATCGCCTTCAACAAACATCTTTCTATGTTTTTATGAGTATTTAGGACCCATGTACGGACTATACATAATACTGATATAAATACGAATAACTATACTTCCATTTTTGTATCAGAAACGTCGAGTCAATCTCAAAATTGATTCTAACCCATTTTTCAATCAATTTTAGAAATCATACATGAGCCATATATGATGCTAACGTAAAAGTGGGGCTCTAAAATTTTTGAATATTGTCCCAAGTTTATTTTCTTAAATCAATGAACTTAGCCATACGTCTCAAGTATAGTGCAAAACAATGTTTTATTTCAAATAGCGATAATAAAACGAATTTGAGATCTGTAATCACATCAGCGCAGCAAACCGAAACCATCAGACTGAGCGCTCTACGTTTGTGCTAAAATTATTAGTTGTAAAATAGCTTTTAAACTGTCTCCTCCATCGTAAAAACAAAGATATAAACAAAGTTTCTGTGCAGCATAACTTCTCCAGTGGGTCTTAGGTTATGACCCAACACACGCAGAACGCTTTCAAAGCTTCCTTGCATCCACACAGACCTTATGACTGAGATTCAAGATCTCTAGATTTTGTAGCTTTGATGCTAGAGCCATCTAGTATAAAAATAAAAATAACAACAATAATAAAACGTAGAATTTCAATAAAACTTTCGCTGTAGCGAAAGTCTTATAACATACTACCGGTACCGGTAGTACCAAAATTGTGAGTGTTGAATTGAATGTGATATTTTCATCCAGTGTTGTCTGTAATAGTACCGGTATTATTTAAATAATATTATGAGACTTCTGGATTGTAGTATTGAGTAGAAATAATGGGGGCAGTGATTTTATTATTCTATAATACAAAAAATTTTCCATGCCATCTAGCGGACGCGATCACATCGCGTTAGTTATGGTACGGTATGGTAGTAGCATCACTGCGTATGAACACGGAACAGTACAAAATAGGAAAATAATTTATCTAAGTATGTCAAAGTGTCATAATGGTAATAAATTGGTGTTTTATAATATTATGCTTTTCAATTTTATTCTGTTTATTATTGAGCTTGTGGTTGGATTATTCAATCTGAATTTGGACATAAACATTTGGCGGGTCTAGTGAAGTTTAGTACCATATTCCCGAGCGTCATCAAAATAAAAACTGGCAGAATATTTTCATCCTAACTAGGGGGCGCCAATGCTGCAAGTATCTGGCATTGTCTCCCGGGTTAGGATGAGTCGTTTCCAACATGGGAAATTTTTATGATAATCGGATATATGGTACTAAACTTCATGAGACCCCATTTGGCATCATCAAAATCATGAAACAAAAATCCGGATTGGCATTGGATTTTATTTGGCACAAAAAAAGGTTCATGTACCGGTACCTAGGTCTTTCCAGACACCCTGCATACCAGTGGGGCCCTTCCTGTAGGAAACTTGTTTTGGGCGTTCCTGTCTGTTACATCATTTTGGGGGCAAACACTACGGTACCCTGTACCGTACCGGTACTGACTATAAGACTCTGGATCGTCGGGTATAAATATGTTATTGCACACAGCAGGTGCTGGAAAATTCAGTCTGTTTTAGAGAAGTTTTTGTTGTTAAAATTCGAAACTCTTACAAGGAGGACTGTCCTCTTTTTCTGCAGCTATATGCACCCTGACCTCATGGGTCTAGTGAAGTTTAGTACCATATTCCTAAATGTCTTTAAAATAAAAACTGGCAGAATATTCTCATCCTAACTAGGGGCGCCAATGCTGCAAGCATCTGGCATTGTCTCCTGGTTTAGGATGAGTCGCTTTCAACATAGGAAATTATTATAATCGGATATATGGTACTAAACTTCATGAGACCCGACCTCGTCTTATATTTTCCTTAAAATGCCTATGAATGAAATTTCGGTTTTAAAGAATAATAATTTGGGCAGGTCACAGTGATGGATAGATGTTTTGTAGGCCCTATAATCCACAATAGTAACATAAATTGACGCATTTACAGCACATATTCAGTACTGAGTAGTTTATAGTCGTTTAAACGCCCGAAGTTGCAAAGCATCTGAAGTTGCGGTACCAACTTTGACGGTAACTCCTTTAATATGGAAAGCTATTTGAAAAATATCAAATTCTTATTTAACAAATGCTATCAAAACAGTGATAAAATATTTGGTATCTCACCAACGATTCCACCGAAAGACCTATACTATATAAGAAAATTAAACGAAAATTCTGAACGGTACAGTGAAGGCCAAAACTTTTCTTTGGCAGTTTGTGAGGTATTTTTTTTTTTATTGAAATTTACTCTGAGCAAGGCGAGAGCATGCCTGAAGTTAGTGTTGTCTGACATGCCCTGGTAAAAGTGTGAAAAAAAAAACCCATCAATGAAGAAATGCTGGGGCAGTTTATCATATTCCCAAATGTCGTCAAAATAAAGTGGCAGAATATTCTCATCCTAACAAGTGAATCTGGCATTGTCTCATGCGTTAGAATGAGTCTCTTCCAACACAGAAAAGGAATTTTTATGGAATCGTATATATGGTGCTAAACTTCATGAGACCCAATTGCTGAAACTAAGCTTAAGCTGAACAGTTCCATAAGTTCAATTCATACACTTAAAACAGTACAGGTGGTGACTGATAGTTTGGTTTTGTTTCCTTCAGTATAGCACAGTTGCTGGTCTACTTGAAAAACCATTTTATATTTGAGCGGTTAATTGTCGTTATAAAACTAACCTTTTTCTGATTAAAAAAAGCCTGTTCATGTCAATTTCAGTAATTATGGGAACCCTCTTTTAATCGCATCTTCAGGTTGATTAGCGTGAAATACCATATTTCTGATCACCATAAAAATTTCAATCCTGGAAGCGCCTCATTCTGATCCTAGGGCAATATTACATGCTTGCAGCATAGGCGCTCCTTGATTTGGATGAAAAAATTCTGCCAGTACTATTCATGATGAAATTCAGGTTTATGGTACCTACTGAACTACTAGACCCCGAAGATAGCTAGTAGATGCCAAATTTTCATTTTTAATGCTGAATAGCAAAACGATAGGATGGGATTTCATCTCTATCCTGCAGGAGAGGGAAGCGGGAACCAAATTGCAAACCACAAACTCAGGTGCGGACGAACACCAGTTCCGAATTTGGTGTGAGGGTTTTGGTTTAACTTTTTGCTCATTTTTCCAGTGCGTATCCATGGTTGGTGGAGGAAGTCGTAATCAGCACTTTCATGGTACATGAACCATCATGCTTTAGCGGTGGCCCCAGCAGACCTCTTTTTTATATGAGCATCCCTCACAGGATTCAAACCCAAAACATTAGTTAGAGATATGTAGCTTGAAGCGTATTTCCAAAACTCTACCTACGAATTGATCTAGCGGGCGCGATAGGTATATAATAGATGTAGCTTTTATCCTTCACATATGACACAACTATCCATACAGTCTAGCGGATAACGTTAATAATATATGTTTTCATTTGAGTCACTTCATTTACAGTATTCCAAAGCGAAATGTATTTTTTTCTAAAATATAGAAAGCAAAACAAAATTCAATAAAAACACTCAAACTTGAATTTTTTTTTACATGGTTGCAATATATTACAAGATTGAATATATGAATCAGAAGTCAGTAAATGGCATTTATTTTTTTAATGATTGATCTTTTATGGGTCCATCACTCAGTTTGAAGTATATTTCCCCATTATGCAGGTCCAAAGTACATTTCCACCACTTTTCCTGAACAAGAAGTTGTCAAAATTTTAATATACCCATGTAGACTTTTCTTCATCATCAATAATTATAAGTTGTGTTAAGGGTGCAGTGATAATATTTTAGCTATTGGAATACAATGATATAATATGGTTTTGAAAAAGTGTAGAAAATTCATGATTTGAATATATTTCGGAACCAGCGGCAAAGGAAAATTTTTTTTTTATGGTATAAATCCATATAGAATAGACAGAAAAACCCACTTTTGCTCTCCAAATTGATTGAGTTTGGCCCTCAATTTGTTTACTCACGATTTCGAACTTAGACTATTAAACTTAGTTCGTAAAACTTGAAAATGTCGTTGAATTTAGGATGAATTTGGAATTATTTTTTCAAATATTCAAATATTTTTTTTATGGTATAAATCCATATAGAATAGACAGAAAAACCCACTTTTGCTCTCCAAATTGATTGAGTTTGGCCCTCAATTTGTTTACTCGCAATTTCGAACTTAGACTATTAAACTTAGTTCGAAAACTTGAAAATGTCGTTGAATTTAGGATGAATTTGGAATTATTTTTTCAGAATTCACACTATTCGAAATAATAGCAACATTTTGTTATGACCATCTCTGCTAATCCTATTGCTACCTATATAAAAACATGTTTCCCACTGCACTCCATATTTTGTGGCAGCTGCAAAAGTATTTTTTGCGCTTTACATTATATGGTAGAGCTATTTTCTCAACAATATTTTTGGGGAATAAAGGAGCGGTCCTATATTGTGAATAATTATTTTAACATTTTTATTCTGATTTTTCTCCTTTTTTTCGATTTTGAAATTGTCTGAATGATGCGTAAGAGAAATACTACTTTCTGAATACCAAATTCCAAATACCGGTATCTGAATGTGTGACAAATCCCAACAGACATTTCACAAGTGCGATTGGGGTTGTCTTTATAGAATTCGCCTTATAAAGAGAACGTTTAGACAGTTCAGTCAATCGGGAATTGTTATTTGATAGCAAAATAAATCAATATAGGAATAATATAAAATAAATTATCAATCAGAACACCTTTGTACACTCAATATAAGTATGCATATTAACTTACTATCCTCCTTGAGGAAACCATTCTCCCAAGCCAGCTTCTCCATTTCCATCACATCAGGCCTTTGTTCCATAAGACCTGTTAAAGTGTTTTCAGTAAATATTTGAAATAATAGTAATTCATTTTTAAAATTGAGAGCCAGTGGTCATGAAATACAGTGGTTTCGGGAGAATAATAGAATCTTGTTTTACTTTGGGTGTCCAAGACTTATGCAATATTTTTGGATGAACAAAAAAAGCTGGAAAACTTACTGTTTATGATTTTGAAGCTGCTTCCAGACTTGAACGACATTCATGTCAAGTGTGATAATAGTTGATTAAGGAAGGAATATTGTGCTGTTTGTCTGTCTGGTAGCACTTTATCGAAATTTTTATGATTCATCCTTGCCATAGCTGCAGATGCAATTCATTATTTTTTTGCTGTGGCAATAACAAGCTTATGCTGATATATATTTGCTTATGCTATACTCATTCATTGTTTTATATTTATTATGGTAATATTCTTTTTAATGTATCACACACTATTGGAAACAAATAATTTCATGTCCTATGTATTATATTGTATGTACCGAGGTATAATTAATGAGCCATAAATTGTTGAAAATAAATCACGCAAAACACAAATCATAAACTTAAATTGGTAAATAAAATGAAAAAATTGTAACCAAAATTGAAAATACAATTTATGTGCTGGGATTTCAATATTCAATATTTTTACAAAAAAATAATTACAAAATATTTCAAAAATTGTTTATCACAATTTGGAATTAACATCTTAACCAGCAAAAAAAGAGTGACACATGGAATGCAGGTGAGATTGTATCAATTTGAGACCAATTTAGGTGATACACTGTCAGCAATATATTGATCATTGTGGCATAATTACACTTAAACAAAAGTAAGGCCTAGATACTGATAATAACATATCAAATGCATTTATATCCGGTACTGTAGGCCAGAATGACAGAATCTTATTTTTTGCGAGTGTCCGAAATATTCATTTCAATTTTTTCACATGGACAAAAAAAGGCTTCGAAAACATCAGCAATCTATATTTCAAAGCATATGAATTTAAACCTCCCTACAGTTTGATGCCCACCTTGCATCCAAAATAGGATATTTTAGTAATATGACTAGATATATATCTTTAAATATTAACCGTCTGCCCGCTTGCTGAAATTTCTTCTGATGGAACCCATTTTCTTGAGTTTTTGAGTCGCTGGCCTTTGGCTACACTGCTATAGTCATTGCTCACAATTCTGGATGTTCAAAAAGAATTGTTTTTGGATAAATCTATTTTCTTTGAGTCTCCTATTCAAATATCTCACCTTGGTTGTACCACCACCATTCTAATAACTCCAGTCGTATCTCTTCAGAAGGCTCATCCTTTATAATCCTTTGTCGCAAACTATGTGCTCCAAATTCCTTTATCAGAAAATCGTATCTTTTTTTGAAGGGTATTCCTTGGAACAGCTCGTATATCGCTTTGATTACCAATGCATCTAGACAAAAATCGTTATTTATTTTATTCTAACATTACTATGACATTTGTACTGTGTGTTTGTATACATGTTTACCAAAGGCGAAATTGTTGATCTCCATTGAAACCCTTGCAGTGGCAGATACCACTGACTATAGTGGCTCAATTTTGTATGGAGTTTTCTGCTTCGATGCAGTTGTCAGTTACACTTATTATTTAGTAGCTCTTTACAATTTTAGTTGGTAGGTAAAAAGGTTTCTCATTATTTGAGGAATTAGGTGGCGATAATTCAAAAATAAGCCTTATGATTGGGCAACAACAAGCACATTGTGATTATTTATTTTGAACAATAACCACTGTTGCTTGATAACCTTACGACAAGTAGTTACATTGCATTTTGTCAGTTTGTGCCAAATTGGTATGAAATCATAGGGTCATGGTCCTGGAGACATTCCACATACTTATGCCTTTGTTATAGTTGCGCCTACGTACGTTTGTACTTGATTGAGTGCAAATGTTCGTGGTTACACAACTAACGTGACACCTCATTGAGGCCAAGGCCACAATACACATGAAGTAGTCTTACCGATGCGTTGCAATATGTTCGTCAATAAAATAAAAACGGCAATACACGCCTGCATTGCTTTGCGTTAATCGTGTTCACATGCGTACAAAACACAAACGCAAAAATAGAAACAAGCACTTTAAGCTTTCATAGCAAGCCAATCGGTACATTGGAAAACGTAAGGAGATGCATGCAGAGCATTGCGCTTGCGTAAACCAAACCAGGAAAAAACGCAACCTTTTTCTGCATCAAAAAGAGCATATAGTCCGTGGATTGATGGATTTTATTTAATAAATCCCAAAGTTTAAATAAAATAGTTCATGCGAGACATGCCCCGTTTTAAATATTTTCAGAGCAGTGGAATGTGAGGTATTTCCAGTTATTATCAGTAAATAAAGCGTATTTGTACGCTCCGTTGTAAAGACGTATCCGGTTTCGGTATAGGCACTATCGGTGATGAAATTTTTCCGATACCAGTACCGATACCGATATATCGGCCCATCTCTAATAATAAGGGTCCTGGATGTAATATTTGGAAGACTATGCTATCTTGGTCTACTTTGATGTTAACACTGGTGTTGAATGCATGATAGCCAACTTTGCCTCTGGGTTGGGTGGATAATTCCTTTTTGATTGTGATAGTTTCAGTGTTCAGTGTGATTCTGATTTTTTAAATGAGATATTTTGGAACAGATCAGCAGAATGTCTCATACTCGGACACCCGAAGAAATGGTTTCCATAAAAAGAAAATTTAGCAAGCAGGCACCGTTTTATGTTATATCTCCTGCTATAAAAATAAAATGTCTCAAGTGCCTCCTGGCCACCAAACCTAAAAGTTAAAAACATGAATACTGCTATGCAATTACAGTGTTGATTTTTTATTTTTCCGAAAAATGATGTGGGCAATTCAGACACCTGAAGGAAGCAAAATTCTGACACCCTGTTTTGAAGCACTGTTTTGTTATATTGATAGGTTTTAATATTGATAATATGAATATGCTAAACTTCACATTAAATTATGGATTTAAAATTTTTTCCTCACCATTTTTGTTTTTCCAGTATTCCAACATTTTCATTTTGCTCATTCTATTCAGTCCACTTTGTCTGAGCAATATTCGTTGTTGCTTTAGGGAAATCCCCAGCTTGTCTCTTGCAAATGCCCTCCACTCTTTTCCAATTGTTGAAATCATATGGTATATCTAATTTAAGAGTAGGAGTGAGAAAATGATTTCATATAATATAGAAATTACAGGTGCATTATACATTATATCTGACAATGTTTATACAGTATTTATTAATGATAATTTGAAAAAAGCCTTCCAGAATGCCCTTGTGCAATGAAGATTTCATGATTCTGGATTTCACTTTAAATATAAATAGTGACACTTCAATGTGTTTTATTTTCGAGAAAGGAGATGTGGACATTCCAGAATTAAATTCAATTTTGAATCTCCTGATGTCTTTCAGTTTTTATTTCAAGTTGAAAATTCATAAATGTATCATTTTTCTATTTCTTCCTTTTTTTATTTTTGTTCTAAAATCATATAGAACTGTTTGCTTTTAAATGGCTTATGTAAAAAATAGGTTGAAATGTTATACAAAAGTTTTGATTTTTGTATTTTATAAGTACAATTTCTCTTTTCCATGAATTTAGCATTCTAATTGGAGTTTCTCCACCCAAAAAAATAGCCAATCTTTTTTCAAAATCCTGAAGCTATTAAAGTACACATGTCTTCAACAATATCAAATTTTTATTTGTTCCATTAAATGTTTTACTAAAGATACATTGTTTTATTATTGCAAAAGGGTCTTCTGGAAGGTCTCTTTAGATGGGTTAGAAGTTCAAGAAGACTCTGATTCTATCGAGCCGAGTTGGGTATTCATACCAGACTCTGACATAGTGCACCAAGTCAAGACAATTATTTACAATTATTACGTTTTTGGTTTGTCTATTAGATGACTTTTGATTCCATTCAATAAAATTATTCAATTAGAATCACAATGATATTTGATTTTCGCCGCTCATAGTTGTTTGAAATTCATATTATCACCTGATAGCAAAACTCACATGGCCAGTACAGGCACCGTTTACTATTAGACCTTTTTTTGACCCGCTATCCTATGCCAGCAAGAAATATTTTGTTCAGAGCACAGTACAGTATTCATCTTTATTATTCGCATGTAATTCAACCATGAGGATCTCAAAACCACATAAAACCATGTCTACATTAATTATAGCAATGAATGCGCGAATAATCGTAAGTTTGTGTTTGAATTAGAGATGAATTCAGATTTGAACTTAGATTTGAGACAACTATGCTGAATATAAATGAAAGGATTTGAGAAATATGTTTGTTGCATTTGTTAACATCTCTAAATTTGAGAAACTGTTTTTAAGCAAAAAGAAATAGTGGGACGGAGTCGATTGTATATGTGTTGATAGGCTCTCTTCGTTGTATTTCTGATTTTTTCTGTTCTAAGAGAAATCGCCTCAATTTTCATTGCCTGTAGTAAGTAATATAACTGTACAGGATGAGAGTTTAAAATTCATCATAGGTGGTTTTTAAAATGTGTCTTTCTTTCATACAACGAACTTCACATGGGAGCTGGTGATATGATACCCGAAGGAGAACAAGATCCAGTCACATTGTAAACAAATCATACGTTGTATTATTTAAACGAAATAGGTTAATGTGCCTTTTATTTGTTTATTATTGTTGTTCTGCTGATAATGAATGTGTGTCGTACTATTACCGGTATTTTATATGGACCTGGGGATTCGGAGGTGTTCATTTATATAAACTAGAAAACTTATGTTACAATCCTATTATGAAACCCTCATTTTCCAGTTTCAGAATAAATTGGCTTATGCTAATAGATTATTTGAATAGATCCATTTTAACCCTTGTAATAATACTTCATCAATGTCTCATGCTTGACATTGTTTACAATGTTTTTAACTGTGGTTCAATCCAAAAAAGTAGCCATAAACAATATTTGTAACTGTATAGAGATCTTTAAAAAGAATCATAGATGAGATATCTGCAAAAAATGATATTTTCAAATGATATGTTATTAAATCATCTTTAATCGGGTATTTTTTATAATAATGTTTTCTATTGTAACACACCTACTTTTGTAACGTTAATTATGAGTCCTCTCCTTAGGATTTTTGAACATGCAGTTCTCACTATTTTTTTATTATTATTTTGGTACACTGTGATATGGTATATGATTTATATTATTTCTTGTATTTTTATAAATTAATTCAATATAATCCTTCTTCGAATTTGAGAAACTGTTTTTAAATGCGTCAATGAAATAGTGGGATGGAGTCGATTGTATATTTGTTGATAGGCTCTCTACATGGTATTTCTGATTTTTTCCATCGTGAGAGAAATCGCCTCAATTTTTTCAGACACTCGAAGCAAATGACGATAATGCAACACTGCCTGTAGTAAGTAACGTAATATAACTGTACAGAATGAGAGTTTAAAATTCATCATAGATGGTTTTTAAAATGTGTCTTTCTTTCATACAACGAACTTCACATGAGAGCTGGAGATACCCGAAGGAGAACAAGATCCAGTCACATTGTAAACAAATCATACGTTGTATTATTTAAATGAAATAGGTTAATGTGCCTTTTATTTGTTTATTATTGTTGTTCTGCTGATAATGAATGTCTATCGTACTAATACCGGTATTTTATAATGCAGTTTCAGTGCAGTATTGCTTTGTTCGCTTCAGCACATATACAGAGAGTGATAGAATATCATTTCATCAAATAAAGCATCTACTTGGTACATTCATGCAATCACACTTGATCAAGTAAATATATGCGGATGAGGTAAAACCCAGAAAATGAAAACTTTCTGCCATTTTTCAAAATTGACATGGGGTTAACCAGAGTCAACATGATTTTTAGAATTTTTTCATGTTGTTTTTGTATTCTAAAACCAAAGCCACGTAAAAACTAATCGATAATATTTTGAGAAATATCTAGCAAAATGTGCCATCCTAATCAGGAAGTTCAGTGAAGTATAATCGCAATATTCTCGTGATGAAGCAGGTGATAAATCATTTATGAGATGATCAAAATATCACTTTTTGGGTGTCTGGTATTAATAAAAGTTCTAAAAAAAGGCAGTTTCTGGTAATCTAAAGAATATGAATGAATTGAAAACTTGTATATTTACCATTGTTTTATCCAAAGTTTCAGTAAACACACCTGTTGAACATAGAATATTTGTTAATTAGAGACAGTTAAACAATTAAAAGTTGTGGGAGGGTAGAAGTTGGCAACATGAGTGTGGCAAAATCTTATTTTCCTTCAGGTGACTGAAACGTGCATGACATTTGCCAATCTGGGGAACGTCTATCTTAGTTGAATATCATTGAATTTATAATTCACTTTTGATCTGAATGAATAATAAATCTGCAGTAAAATCCAGATGATGAAATTGTTCTATCTATCTTAACCTGTGTAAATTGACAATCACAAATATACATGTGTGCGTTATATGGAGTATAGATGGCTATCTATTGATAAGAAAATATACCTTCCATGTTGTCAATATCTTTCGTAGTTCTGTGTTGTAGTTATGAATTTGCTGATAACTTGAAGTTTATAACTTCAAGTTTATACCTATAGTAAGAGTTTCAGTAATAAATCTGGAGAATGTGGAATCAATAAAAAAAAATGTTGAATATGAAAGCTGGATTACATTCTAAATTCACCAATAAGTGTGATGATGAACGCTGTTTTGACCAGTTAAAGAAAAAGTTTAATTAGAAAATCTAAAAGGCTGAATTGCTGGTACATAACTATTTTTTATGTTCCATGAAAACTGTTTTAATTTAACGGATAAAAATTTTACAAAACACTAATATTTTGATTAAAAGAATAAAAATTTACAAAGTACAACTATATATCTGTAATTATAAATTTTACTACATCGATTTTAGACATCCCTGGTAAAATGTCATCTCCAATCATTGGTTCCATTACATTTTATGGTATATACATTATGCCCTGCAGGTGTGGGCTAGAATAGTCTGAACGTATTTCCTGTGTATTGTAAAAGGTGACTAAAAGGAAGAAGTGGTAGGATAGTTTTACTATCGCTCAGAGCAGATAACATGTTTTTCACTTGGAGTGCAGTTGCTTGTATTACATATTCTAGTATCTCCTTGCTATTGAGTGGTTGTTAGTAAGTTCTTTTTCGGTACTGCTTTCGGCCTTCCTCAGAGTGAAATTCAATAAAAAAAAATATTAAACAAAATTGGAACTTTAATATAATGAGCTGGTTTAGATATTTATGTCAAGAAACTGAATTGCAAAATGGCCATCTACATGCATCAAAGAATGAGATGTGGAAGGTTTATTGAAATTCTGTTCAGCAAAAAACGACATGTTAACCTAAATAAAGTCAAATATTTGGACATGAAATATACAAACAAACTATTTAACAAATATACAAAAAAAACGAAAAAGAAGGCACACATAATATGTACAGTGTATGGACAGTTTATATCTTGAGTATTAGATGTGGATGGAAAAGTTTCCTTCTGTTGATCAATTTCCGAAGTGTCTTTCTAGATATTTTTGACAAGCCTTTTTTCGATTTAATTTACAGAAGTCGCATAGTTTTCCATTCTACAAAACACTTAAATCGGCCACCTGGTTTTAACCGTTACGGGGAAACCTAGGGGTTCCCTCTGTCAAAGCCGGGGTTTCATGTTTAAAAAAAGCTATGTAATTGATGACCCAACCTCTCACGCGCCTATGTCTAATATGAGGTATTGTTTTTCAATTTGTGTGATAGGAAGTTTCTCAGCCCCATAACCATTGATTGCTCAAACGTTTATTCGTGACTTTTTATGTATCAAATGACAATATGCATTTTCATTAAACTGTGTATTCAACAGCGTATTTAGGAGAGGCATGATGTCATAGACCCGCCCACTTGCCGGCCAAAAAAATCCCAAAATTACACTTTAAATCTCTAAATTTGTTTGTGCGATTTCTGCACGCATAGGATATTACACCTAATTTATAGAAATATAAAGTAAAAACTCTGTTTTCCAAAGAAATTCCACCATAAGCATACTTTTGAGAGCGTGTGGCCCTTACTAGATGAGATCAAATTTTTGATTGCTGTTAAATGATAAAAGCAATAACTACAGTTTGAAATCACTTGGGGATTTGATTATAGTTTGCTCGTCTAGTATATTGATGTGCAGTCAAATATGAGTAAATAATAACATAAATAATGAGTAAATAATAATGTTGAGGGATGATTTTAGTCCTCAAAATTATGACAGGGCGCAGGCAATGGAACATTTCGAGTAAAACAAGTTTTAGCTAAAGTATCAAACAGAGACAATATTGTCGAAATGTCATCATATTAGATTCTCTGCACTACACTTTCCCCCAATAGCTGACAATGACCTACAAAGTATTGTTTTTCAGCCTCTGTCAAAAGAAATTTTGTTCTGCCAAATCATAGACCACATAATAATCTAACTAACCCTAGCTCCACTATCATTAATGCCCAACACCCTTGACATCACACACACACAAAAAAAAAAATAAGCTGAAGTTTCATAATATTATAAATATCATAAATTTCCCCCCATTTCTTCTGAATCAAAACATATCAAGTTGATTGGAGCGAAATGTAATGAATTCTAAGCAAAGGTGTTTGGTATATTGTTTTATAGTGAAATACGGCGTTCAATCATTTTTTCCACCACCTCGAAGAACTATAATGTTTTTAAAGTCGTAAATATTTTGAAATTTCCTTTCTATATATTCAATGCCAGACTTCTGTTCTCTGTTTAATTTACGTAAGCCGCAAATAGTCCACCACACTGTGACCCTATAGCTGACAAATGTCGAATGCCTTTGTCCAATGCCTTTTTATAATTTTCAAAATGCCTAAATTTGCTACCTGGTTTTGCCCATTATGGGGAAACTTGGGGGTTCCCTGGGGGTTACCTCTGTAAAAGTCGTCGTACAAACTCGCATTGTTTACTCGCAACTTTTGTAATTTGTGAACCAACCTCTTACACACCTTTGTCTCGTGAGGTAGTGTTTTTCAATTTAAGATCATTGCATTTTTTCTCTGTGTTGGGCAAGTTGGCTGTATGTAATTTATGTTTTTCATGTTTACTCAGTTTTTATTTTGGATGCAAATGGAATAAATTATATGCCATATTTTTTAATAATTAATAGTTACACCACACTATGTTGCGGTTTTAAACGCAATCAACTTGTGTGCCATGTTTTATGGTTTGAATTACCCTTGTCATTTCGACGCATTTAGAATGAATTAAGCTGCACATGTTCAGCTTCAACGAATTTCTAATATTTTCTATAATATTTGTGGCAATTTTTGAAATATGTGAAAAATTCAAGCAAACAGATTGATATTTTTGCTTGTGCTAATCAAGAAATAGTTTGTGCAAGCACATTTTCGTTGAACTCCAATGATGGATAGTCAGTCCAGCCAGGATCAGTACCATCTATGCCTCAAAATGAAATTTTTTCAGTACAATACGAAACATTTTGTATTTCTTTGTATTTTGCTAAAAATATTGATTGACAAATTGAATCAAACATTCGAAACAGAAATCACATGATAAGCTATCAAAGACATCGTTATACCAGCATGTAATTTAGGTGAAAATTTTGCAAAAAATTCAATATTATCATTTCCCTGATTTTGAATTGTTGCAGAAATCGAATCGAATAATTTATGATTCAAATATCACGAATCGAAGATTTTGGACAGTCTTAATTATGGATAAAAAAAGAGGAAGTTGTTGAACTTGCGCAACGGATTTAGGAAGAAAAAAAACGAAACAACATGGTGACTTGGTTATAGTTTGTCGGTTGGTAATACACGGTTGAAAATTTAATGGTGTATTGCAGTCAATAATACGAGGAATGCTTTCAGATTTCTCTGCCACACTGTCTCCCAACATCTGACAACTGTTTAAGTGTTTAAAACTAGGGCTGTCCAAAATGATCTATTCGTGATTCGATCCTATTATTCCAGCTGTTCAAACACAACTGAATCAAAAATGTTTAAATTTTGAAAATATGTAAGGAACTTTTGATGAATTTTGTACAATTTATGAATAGAGGCTTTGTTTGGTCATTATAATATTATTGATTCAATTTGGAAAAACCGTTCGGTTCGATTTCGAGATCTAAGGATATTCTATTTTGGCAACACCTACATAAGACTCATCGATCTTTTCGCGTTCTCAAAAACTTTTCAATCTACCACCAGGATACGCCCGTTATAGGAAACCGGGGTAGTCCCCCTGTAAAAACTGTGGTATACATTTTGGGGTATCGTGTTTAAAAATAGCTCACACATTAAGTGACACATCCTCTTACACACCTCTGCCCCATGTGAAGTACCTTATTCGGTCTATGTTGAAAAAAATTTAATTTTAGAATACAAATGATGATTGGATTCCCTTCCCACGTCAGATTGGGCAATAATTTATCGAGTGTCTTTACCAAACCGGATCAAGTACATGAACGTGATCGAAGGAAAATGTTGTTCGGTTTTGATACATTTATTTCCAGATCTAATCTTTCTCAACAGGATTCCATTTAAAAAATAAAGATAGTTAATGAATTTCCAATGTTTTTTAAACTTTGTTGCAATTTCTGAAATATTTGAAAAATCTAAGCAAGTCGACTAATACTTTTCTTATCCTAAAAATATTTTATACGAGCATATTTTCGTTGAATTCCAATGGTCAATAATCTAGGTCAGTTTCATCTATGCCTCAAAACGAAATTTCTGGAAATATTTTTTCCTATTTATACTAATCACAGAAACCAGTATTCGAACAACTCTGATAGAACTCCAAGCTTGAATCAGAAAGTTGCAATCCTACCATATTCATGTTTTGTACTTCTGCTGTTACATTTGTACTACTGCTTTCGCTATGGTGCTACTCTACCGAATATACCCATTAATTCCGTCAAGCAGCATCACAGTTTTAATCAGTGACCCATAATTTTTCTGACTGGGATAGTCGGACAAAGTTTGAACCTCTGGGAAATATGATTTTATCAAACATAGGACACTGATGGACCACATTTTGCAGCACAACTTGTTCTTGAAGTTGTTTGTTAAAAGATTTCTGGCTGGGAATGTGCGGCGGATTTTCCTCGTCAAGAGTCAATCCTGTCAAAATATCCTGTCAAAACATATCTTGTCATGTGAGAGACTAACGAAAGACTTATGAAACACGACGTCAAATTCTGAATTTTTGCTGTTTTTAGGCACATTTTTGTTTGTGGCGTCCATTAAGGCGTCATAATTCAACACTGTACCAATTCTAATATTTGTTTTATAAGTTTATGTCATAATTTTTATACAAGCGTTTAAACTACATTGCCCAGTTATAACTAACTAACAGTGATTTACCAAAGATAGATTACGAAGACACGAAAACCTATTATCACTCGGTGCAGCAGGATGAGTTTTTAATATTTTGAAGTAAAGTGCGAGATAGATGTTAACATATTTCTCTGTATTTCCCAAAAATATTCTCCAATCTAATTTGACTGTGAATAAATAGTCTTATTTGGTCTGGTCAGAGTTTTCGATGCTGACAGTGTGATCTATGTCAGAAATCTTGTCAATCTGAAGTAAAACCATGAAATCATTTTTTGGCCAAGTATTGACTGTTGATTGAACGCAATGCTGTGGTGCGGTCCATCAACCGCCCATACTTGGCATAAATTACAAATTAGAAGTGGTTTCAAATGTCGAAATCTTTCGTAATACAGTGAATGAACGGTGAATTTACTGGAATTTTTCACAGTGGCTTTCTAGAGCCGTTCATGTATGGGGGATTGCAGACAGCAGATATATCTTAGTACCATTTTTTAACAAAAAACCTTCAACTCTGTAATATAGATGAGGAAATTGCTATGCCTCAAAACGAAATTTCTGGAAATATTTTTTTCTATTCATACTATTCCCATAATTTTGTTTTTTCATACAAGCTTATATATATATATATATATATAAATTGATTGACGTTCCGAATCAATCACATGATATCAACTTCTAATTTTTCGTGAAAATTTTGAAAAAAAAAATGAACATTATCATATCGCGAATCGAAGATTTTGGAAAGTCTTAATTA
>OZ023150.1:17326544-17407325 GCA_963675895.2 Styela plicata | reverse complement strand
TCTTTTTATCCACAATTAAGACTGTCCAAAATCTTCGATTTGTGATATTTGAATCATAAATTATTCGATTTCTGCAACAATTCAAAATCAGGGAAATGATAATATTGAATTTTTTGCAAAATTTTCACTGGTATAAATAACAATGTCTTTGATAGCTTATCATGTGATTTCTGTTTCGAATGTTTGATTCAATTTGTCAATCAATATTTTTAGCAAAATACAAAGAAGTACAAAATGTTTCGTATTGTACTGAAAAAGTTTCATTTTGAGGCATAGACGGTACTGATCCTGGCTGGACTGACTATCCATCATTGGAGTTCAACGAAAATATGCTTGCACAAACTATTTCTTGATTAGCTCAAGCAAAAATATCAATCTGTTTGCTTGGATTTTTCACATATTTCAAAAATTGCCACAAATATTATAGAAAATATTAGAAATCCATTGAAGCTGAACATGTGCAGCTTGATTCATCCTAAATGCGCCGAAATGAAGGGTAATTCAAATGATTAAACATGGCACACAAGTTGATTGCGTTTAAAACCGCAACATAGTGTGGTGTAACTATTAATTATTAAAAAATATGGCATATAATTTAATCCATTTGCATCCAAAATAAAAACTGAGTAAACATGAAAAACATAAATTACATACAGCCAAGTTGCCCAACACAGAGAAAATACGCAATGATTTTAAATTGAAAAACACTACCTCATGAGACAAAGGTGTATTACAAAAGTTCCTTCTTTTGTCCATAACAATGCGAGTTTGTACGACGGCTTTTACCGAGGTAGCCCCCAGGTTTCCCATAATGGGCAAAACCGGGTAGCAAATTTAGGCGTTTAGGAAATTATAAAAAGGCATTGGACAAAGGCATTCGACATTTGTCAGCTATAGGGTCACAGTGTGGTGGACTATTTGCGACTTACCTAAATTAAACAGAGAACAGAACAGAACAGAAGTCTGGCATTGATTATATAGGAATGAAGTTTCAAAATATTTACGACTTTAAAAACATTAAAGTTCTTCGGAGTGGTGGAAAAAATGATTGAACGCCGTATTTCACTATAAAACAATATACCAAACACCTTTGCTTAGAATTCATTACATTTCGCTCTAATCAACTTGATATGTTTTGATTCAGAAGAAATGGGGGGAAATTTATGATATTTATAATATTATGAAACTTCAGCTTATTTTTTTTTTGTTGTGTGTGTGTGATGTCAAGGGTGGCATTTATGATAGTGGAGCTAGGGTTAGTAAGATTATTATGTGGTCTATGATTTGGCAGAACAAAATTTCTTTTGACAGAGGCTGAAAAACAATACTTTGTAGGTCATTGTCAGCTATTGGGGGAAACTGTAGTGCAGAGAATCTAATATGATGACATTTCGACAATATTATCTCTGTTTGATGCTTTAGCTAAAACTTGTTTTACTCTAAATGTTCCATTGCCTGCGCCCTGTCATAATTTTGAGGACTAAAATCATCCCTCACCACCGCGCTGTTATTATTTACTCATATTTGACTGCACATCAATATAATAGACGAGCAAACTATAATAATCAAATCCCCAAGTGATTTCAAACTGTTGTTATTGCTTTTATCATTTAACAGCAATCAAAAATTTGATCTCATCTAGTAAGGGCCACACGCTCTCAAAAGTATGCTTATGGTGGAATTTCTTTGGAAAACAGAGTTTTTACTTTATATTTCTATAAATTAGGTGTAATATCCTATGCGTGCAGAAAACGCACAAACAAATTTAGAGATTTAAAGTGTAATTTTGGGATTTTTTTGGCCGGCAAGTGGGCGGGTCTATGACATCATGCCTCTCCTAAATACGCTGTTGAATACACAGTTTAATGAAAATGCATATTGTCATTTGATACATAAAAAGTCACGAATAAATGTTTGAGCAATCAATGGTTATGGGGCTGAGAAACTTCCTATCACACAAATTGAAAAACAATACCTCATATTAGACATAGGCGCGTGAGAGGTTGGGTCATCAATTACATAGCTTTTTTTAAACATGAAACCCCGGCTTTGACAGAGGGAACCCCTAGGTTTCCCCGTAACGGTTAAAACCAGGTGGCCGATTTAAGTGTTTTGTAGAATGGAAAACTATGCGACTTCTGTAAATTAAATCGAAAAAAGGCTTGTCAAAAATATCTAGAAAGACACTTCGGAAATTGATCAACAGAAGGAAACTTTTCCATCCACATCTAATACTCAAGATATAAACTGTCCATACACTGTACATATTATGTGTGCCTTCTTCTTTTTCGTTTTTTTTGTATATTTGTTAAATAGTTTGTTTGTATATTTCATGTCCAAATATTTGACTTTATTTAGGTTAACATGTCGTTTTTTGCTGAACAGAATTTCAATAAACCTTCCACATCTCATTCTTTGATGCATGTAGATAGCCATTTTGCAATTCAGTTTCTTGACATAAATATCTAAACCAGCTCATTATATTAAAGTTCCAATTTTGTTTAATATTTTTTTTTATTGAATTTCACTCTGAGGAAGGCCGGAAGCAGTACTGAAAAAGAACTTACTAACAACCACTCAATAGCAAGGAGATACTAGAATATGTAATACAAGCAACTGCACTCCAAGTGAAAAACATGTTATCTGCTCTGAGCGATAGTAAAACTATCCTACCACTTCTTCCTTTTAGTCACCTTTTACAATACACAGGAAATACGTTCAGACTATTCTAGCCCACACCTGCAGGGCATAATGTATATACCATAAAATGTAATGGAACCAATGATTGGAGATGACATTTTACAAGGGATGTCTAAAATCGATGTAGTAAAATTTATAATTTCAGATATATAGTTGTACTTTGTAAATTTTTATTCTTTTAATCAAAATATTATTGTTTTGTAAAATTTTTATCCGTTAAATTAAAACAGTTTTCATGGAACATAAAAAATAGTTATGTACCAGCAATTCAGCCTTTTAGATTTTCTAATTAAACTTTTTCTTTAACTGGTCAAAACAGCGTTCATCATCACACTTATTGGTGAATTTAGAATGTAATCCAGCTTTCATATTCAACATTTTTTTATTGATTCCACATTCTCCAGATTTATTACTGAAACTCTTACTATAGGTATAAACTTGAAGTTATAAACTTCAAGTTATCAGCAAATTCATAACTACAACACAGAACTACGAAAGATATTGACAACATGGAAGGTATATTTTCTCATCAATAGATAGCCATCTATACTCCATATAACGCACACATGTATATTTGTGATTGTCAATTTACACAGGTTAAGATAGATAGAACAATTTCATCATCTGGATTTTACTGCAGATTTATTATTCATTCAGATCAAAAGTGAATTATAAATTCAATGATATTCAACTAAGATAGACGTTCCCCAGATTGGCAAATGTCATGCACGTTTCAGTCACCTGAAGGAAAACAAGATTTTGCCACACTCATGTTGCCAACTTCTACCCTCCCACAACTTTTAATTGTTTAACTGTCTCTAATTAACAAATATTCTATGTTCAACAGGCGTATTCAACAGGCCTGAAACTTTGGATCAAACAAGGGTAAATATACAAGTTTTCAATTCCTTCATATTCTTTAGATTACCAGAAACTGCCTTTATTCTATAAACTTTTATTAATACCAGGCACCCAAAAAGTGATATTTTGATCATCTCATAAATGATTTATCACCTGCTTCATCATGAGAATATTGCGATTATACTTCACTGAACTTCCTGATTAAAATGGCACATTTTGCTAGATATTTCTCAAAATTTCTATCGATTTGTTTTTATATGTGGCTTTGGTTTTAGAATACAAAAACAACATGAAAAAATTCTAAAAATCATGTTGACTCTGGTTAACCCCATGTCAATTTTTGAAAAATGGCAGAAAATTTTCTATTAGCATAACCAATTTATTCTGCAACTGGAAATTAGGTGTTTCATAATAGGATTGTAACATAAGTTTTCTAGTTTATATCAATGAACACCTCCGAATCCCCAGGTCCATATAAAATACCGGTAATAGTACGATACACATTCACTATCAACAATAATAAACAAATAAAAGACACATTGACGTATTTCAAATGAATAATACAACATATGATTTGTTTACAATGTGACTGGATCTTGTTTTTACAATGTGACTGGATCTTGTTCTCCTTCGGGTATCTCCAGCTCTCATGTGAAGTTTGTTGTATAAAAGAAAGACACATTTTAAAAACCATCTCTGATGAATTTTAAACTCTCATTCTGTACAGTTATATTACTTACTACAGGCAGTGTTGCATTATCGTCATTTGCTTCGGGTGTCTGAGAAAATTGAGGCGATTTCTCTTACGATGGAAAAAATCAGAAATACCATGTAGAGAGCCTATCAACAAATATACAATCGACTCCATCCCACTATTTCTTTGACGCATTTAAAATCAGTTTCTCAAATTTGAAGAAGGATTATGTTGAATTAATTTATAAAATACAAGAAATAATATAAATCATATACCATATTACAGTGTACCAAAAAAATAATAAGAAAACTAGTGAGAACTGCATGTTCAAAAATCCTACGGAGAGGACAAATAATTAATGTTACAAAAGTAGGTGTGTTACAATAGAAAAAATTAATATAAAAAATACTCGATTAAAGATGATTTAATAACATATCATTTTTTGCAGATATTTCTTGAAGAAAGAAAAAAAGAAGTAAGTGTTTTACAATTTTGCTTAATCTCATCTATGATTATTTTTAAAGATCTCTATACAGTTATAAATATTGTTTATGGCTACTTTTTTGGATTGAACCACAGTTAAAAACATTGTCAACAATGTCAAGCATGAGACATTGATGAAGTATTATTACAAGGGGTAAAATGGATCTATTCAAATAATCTATTAGCATAAGCCAATTTAATCTGCAACTGGAAAATAAGTGTTTCATAATAGGATTGTAACAAAAGTTTTCTAGTCTATATCAATGAACACCTCCGAATCCCAAGGTCCATATAAAATGCCGGTGTTACCGGCACGATTATTCGTGCATTCATTGCTGTTATTAATGTAGACATGGTTTTATGTGGTTTCGAGATCACCATGGTTGAATTACATGCGAATAATAAAGATGAATACTGTACTGTGCTCTAAATAAAATATTTCCTGCTGGCATAGGATAGCGAGTCAAAAAAAGGTCTAATAGTAAACAGTGACTGTACTGGCCATGTAAGTTTTGCTATCGGGTGACAATATGAATGTCCAACAAATGTGAGCAGTTAAAATCAAATATGTTTCAGATTCTAATTGAATAATTTTGTTGAATCGAATCAAAAGTCATCTAATAAACAAACAAAAGATGACTTTTCTTCAGTTTATAATTTTATAAAAATTCACAATTTTTGAAACAACTTGCTCTGTTGATTACAAAAGAAAACATGCGGAGAGACATTTCATTGTACCACAGTTGAAAACATATTGTCAACAATGTCAAGCATGGAAAATTGATGAAGTTTTATCCTTTAGAATCTTTTTAGCAGTTTTTCCAGTGCTCGTCACTTCGACTGGTATCTTATAATTTTGTTTCATAACAAAAGAGTCCAGGTTCAGTGTGACAAAATCTTTTTTTTTTCATGCATCTTAAACTTCCATGTAAATCTCATTGAATGAAGGAAAGGTTCTCTGAATAACCTTACTATTACCAGGCATTCAAAAATTATCGACTTATGATGAGTTCCTTTTTTTTGTCTAACACATAGGGAGGCACAGTTTAGTTCAAACTGCTGAAAGTTTTTATTGGATAAATTTATAGAAATACAGTGAGTAAATCAGACCATACGTCACATTACTATGTAAATAATGAATGAGGTTTCCACGCTCAAAAAGATCTTAATAAGCATTTGTACTAGTTTGGTCAACATTGAAAAGAAAGGACCAAGACATTGATGTTGCGAAAGTGTTGAAATAGACAATACCAACAATACGCAATGAGAGATATTTACAGTGAAATATGTTTAAAATAAACAACTATTTTTTTTTACAGGAACAACAAGCTTTACACGAAAACGTCCATGTAAGTTTTCATAATTTTGCCTGGTAACGTAAGATTGAACGCTGCCTCTGATATTATAAATGCAATGTACAGTTATATTACTTACTACAGGCAATGAAAATTGAGACGATTTCTCTTAGAACGGAAAAAATCAGAAATACAACGAAGAGAGCCTATCTAAACATATACAATCGACTCCATCCCACTATTTCATTGATGCATTTAAAAACAGTTTATCAAATTTGAAGAAGGATTATATTGAATTAATTTATGAAAATACAGGAAATAATATGAATCATATACCATATTACAGTGTACCAAAATAATAATAAAAAAACTAGTGAGAACTGCGTGTTCAAAAATCCTAAGGAGAGGACAAATAATTAACGTTACAAAAGTAGGTGCGTTAGAATAGAAAACATTAATATATTATAAATACCCGATTAAAGATGATTTAATAACATATCATTTGAAAATATCATTTTTTGCAGATATCTGATGTATGATTACCGTATTTTTAAAGATCTCTATACAGTTACAAATATTGTTTATGGCTACTTTTTTGGATTGAACCACAGTTAAAAACATTGTAAACAATGTCAAATATGAGACATTGATGAAGTATTATTACAAGGGGTAAAATGGATCTATTCAAATAATCTATTAGCATAAGCCAATTTAATCTGAAACTGGAAAATAAGGGTTTCATAATAGGATTGTAACATAAGTTTTCTAGTTTATATAAATGAACACCTCCGAATTCCCAGGTCCATATAAAATACCGGTATTAGTACGATACACATTCATTATCAGCAGAACAACAATAATAAACAAATAAAAGGCACATTAACCTATTTCATTTAAATAATACAACGTATGATTTGTTTACAATGTGACTGGATCTTGTTCTCCTTCGGGTATCTCCAGCTCTCATGTGAAGTTCGTTGTATGAAAGAAAGACACATTATAAAAACCATCCATGATGAATTTTAAACTCTCATTCTGTACAGTTATATTACGGTACTTACTACAGGCAGTGTTGCATTATCGTCATTTGCTTCGAGTGTCTGAAAAAATTGAGGCGATTTCTCTTACGATGGAAAAAATCAGAAATACCATGTAGAGAGCCTATCAACAAATATACAATCGACTCCATCCCACTATTTCATTGACGCATTTAAAAACAGTTTCTCAAATTCGAAGAAGGATTATATTGAATTAATTTATAAAAATACAAGAAATAATATAAATCATATACCATATCACAGTGTACCAAAATAATAATAAAAAAATAGTGAGAACTGCATGTTCAAAAATCCTAAGGAGAGGACAAATAATAAACGTTACAAAAGTAGGTGTGTTACAATAGAAAACATTATTATAAAAAATACCCGATTAAAGATGATTTAATAACATATAATTTGAAAATATCATTTTTTACAGATATCTCATCTATGATTCTTTTTAAAGATCTCTATACAGTTACAAATATTGTTTATGGCTACTTTTTTGGATTGAACCACAGTTAAAAACATTGTAAACAATGTCAAGCATGAGACATTGATGAAGTATTATTACAAGTGTTAAAATGGATCTATTCAAATAATCTATTAACATAAGCCAATTTATTCTGAAACTGGAAAATGAGGGTTTCATAATAGGATTGTAACATAAGTTTTCTAGTTTATATAAATGAACACGTCCGAATCCCCAGGTCCATATAAAATACCGGTAATAGTACGACACACATTCATTATCAGCAGAACAACAATAATAAACAAATAAAAGGCACATTAACCTATTTCGTTTAAATAATACAACGTATGATTTGTTTACAATGTGACTGGATCTTGTTCTCCTTCGGGTATCTCCAGCTCTCATGTGAAGTTCGTTGTATGAAAGAAAGACACATTTTAAAAACCACCTATAATGAATTTTAAACTCTCATCCTGTACAGTTATATTACTTACTACAGGCAATGAAAATTGAGGCGATTTCTCTTAGAACAGAAAAAATCAGAAATACAACGAAGAGAGCCTATCAACACATATACAATCGACTCCGTCCCACTATTTCTTTTTGCTTAAAAACAGTTTCTCAAATTTAGAGATGTTAACAAATGCAACAAACATATTTCTCAAATCCTCTCATTTATATTCAGCATAGTTGTCTCAAATTTAAGTTCAAATCTGAATTCATCTCTAATTCAAACACAAACTTACGATAACTCACGCATTCATTGCTATAATTAATGTAGACATGGTTTTATGTGGTTTTGAGATCACCATGGTTGAATTACATGAGAATAATGAGGATGAATACTGTACTGTGCTCTAAACAAAATATTTCCTGCTGGCATAGGATAGCGGGTCAAAAAAAGGTCTAATAGTAAACGGCGCCTGTACTGGCCATGTAAGTTTAGCTAACAGGTGACAATATGAATGTCAAACAACTATGAGCGGCGAAAATCAAATATCTTTCATATTCCAATTGAAAAATTTTGTTGAATCGGATCAGAAGTCATTTAATAAACAAACAAAAAACGTCCTTTTTTCAGTTTATAATTTTATGAAAATTCACAATTTTTGAAAAAACTTGCTCTGTTGATTACAATAGAAAACATGTGGAAAGACATTTCATTTCATTGTATCACAGTTGGAAACAGATTGTCAACAATGTCAAGCATGGGACATTGATGAAGTATTATCCTCTCATATTCTTTTTGCAGATATTAATTCGACCAGAGCCAGTATTCAGATTCACCAGTTACGAAATTTGGAACTACAGAAGCCAGGTAGGCAAGATGACGCCCGCGTTGCGTTGATATTTCGGTGTAAACACACGCCGGCGAAGAACTGGTGTAGAATCGATTTCAAGGTCGTTCAAAATTCAACGAATACATATCAGTTTTGACAGTCTAAATGCAATTCCACTTGTGATATTCACGCAATACTCACCTAACGAGAAAGGTGGTTTAAATATTGATAGCTAAGTCAGTAATTCTAATTGCAAGAACAGCTCACCAAAAGCGGAACTACATTTATCCAAATCTATATGTTTGCATAAAAATTTAAATGGCATTAAATAGCCGGACGTTCTTAGGTGTGTTTATAGGTACGGTACCTAAGTGAGCATACAATTTCGAGTTTCAATTGCAATTCTGGTTTTTGCTTTTTTTTTCATGATTACTCAGTCGTTTTATTGTTTGTTGGCAGCATATTTTGTTTATTATATTACGGCAAGGTGCCTAAATAAGTAATTGAATTCTCAGCATTGTTCCACATACAAACTTGTCGTAACATGTTTGGTCTCTGAAGAAGTCGAGATTCGTATATTTATCGTTAAAAGTTATTTTATTTGATGCCGCCTTCTTTTTTGATATAAACACATGGGAAAAATTTTTTTTTGTTTGTGTCATTAGCTACGCAAGATAAAAATTATTTCCTGCACATGGACGCGATAAATTGTCGAGTCCCAGAATGCTGCATCCGACACTGTACAACATTATTGCATATCTATACATTTCACACACTAAAATTGTCAGAAGTGACGACAAAGCCTGATCCACTGAAAAACGAAATAATCGTAGTAATTGTATGTCATTCACAGAGGCCTCGCAAGATTACGTTTTATTTTCCCTGACCATACTTACCTATTTTGTGTCATCAACTCGTAATATCACAATTATATCTTTTTAAATATTGCGAAATCCTACCAGACAACGCTTTAATAACACTACAAATTATCTTATCTTTTTCTACCATGATCGGACCCTTTTCATAATGATAATCACATTCGTCCTTGCGTTATTCATATTTACGTGGGAGTGTTTTCATGTAATTTTGTGTGAAAATAAAAAGAATATAAATCGAAAAGCCTTCGGTTTATATTAGTGGTTTATTTATTGGTTTTTTCAAATAATGTAATTATTTCAAAATATTCAGTGACATATAATTTGAAAAGGCTTTCCAAAGAATCTACTTTCGACGTAACCGACACAAATTTGCTTTTTAATATAAAAATCTCAGCAAATTTTACCAAGATTCTGTAGTAAATAAACTTATATATCTCTGAATACGGTAGAGTGAGCAGAATTAATATAATACATCGAATACTTTTTTAAAGAAGAAAATAATACACAATTTGCAATGAACTTTCGCCAAATAAATGGATTTAGATTAATTCGACAAAACAGTCCACAATAAGAAATTTTAACAATTCAAAGTCGTAACAATTTGTGGCCATTATTGATGGTAACATAGATGGTAATTTATAAATATAGAATGTGGAAAGTTTTACAACAGTCAACATTTTTTTCTCCCTAAAGAAATTTCAGGCTAAATTTTTTTTCGAGTGTCATTTCCTATATTCTGAAGTGAAGATATTTGCCGCATTTAATCAGTGATTGCAAAATTATGAATAAAACGTGTCATTGCAAAATTTGAAAAATTATTACTATGTGGCAGTCGGAATTTACAAAAGCTTAGTTTATTTAACCAAATGAGAAAAAACTTAAGTATAAAACCTAAAACACGACTATTTGTGCCCTAATTTAGCGGAAGAAAAATAACTTAGCCGTAATTTAGCGGAAGGCTTAAATTAAAAGCTTTGGTGTTTCATCTCTGGTTTTACCAATTATTGAATAAGTTAATAATTGTCTTGAGTACAGGCAATAAAAATTGAGGCGATTTCTCTTAGAACGGAAAAAATCAGAAATACACGAAGAGAGCCTATAAACACATATATAATCGACTTCATCCCACTATTTCACCACCACGACTGATATTTCATAATTTAGTTTCGTAACAAAAGATCCCAGGTTCAGTGTGACAAATCTTTTTTCTTTCGTGCATCTTAAACTTCCATGTAAATCTCGTTGAATGAAGGAAAGGTTCTCTGAATAATCTTACTATTACCAGGCATTCAAAAATTATCGACTTATGATGAGTTCCTTTTTTTGTCTAACACATAGGGAGGCACAGTTTAGTTCAAACTGCTGAAAGTTTTTATTGGATAAATTTATAGAAATACAGTTAGTAATGTAGACCATACATCACATTGCTATGTAAATAATAATTTAAAGAATGAGGGTTCCCCGCTCAAAAAGATCTTAATAAGCACCTGTACTAGTTTGGTCAATATTGAAAAGAAAGGACAAGTAATTAATGTTGCAAAAGTTTTGCAATAGAAAATACTAACAATACGCAATGAGATATATTTATAGTGAAATATGTTTAAAATAAACAACTATTTTTTTACAGATTGAAAGTGAATCGCTCTCCAGTTTCGTAAGTTTTCATAATTTTGCTTCGTAACATAAGATTAAATGCTGCATCCGATATTAAAAGATCAATGTGACTGGATCTTGTTCTCTTTCGGGTATCTCCAGCTTTCATGTGAAGTTCGTTGTATGAAAGAAAGACACATTTTAAAAACCATCTCTGATAAATTTTAAACTCTCATTCTGTACAGTTATATTACTTACTACAGGCAGTGTTGCATTATCATCATTTGCTTCGGGTGTCTGAGAAAACTGAGAAAAATTATAAACACATACCGTATATAATCGACTTCATCCCACTATTTCTTTGATGGGTTTAAACACAGTTTCTCAAATTTAGAGATGTCAACGAATGCACCAAACATATTTCATAAATCCTTTTATTTATATTAAGCATAGCTCTCTTCAAGTCCAAGTTCAAATCTGAATTCATCTCTGATTCAAACACAAACTTACGATTAATCGCGCATTCATTGCTATAATTAATGTAGACACGGTTTTATGTGGTTTCGAGATCACCATGGTTGAATTACATGAGAATAATAAAGATGAATACTGTACTGTGCTCTGAACAAAATATTTCCTGCTGGCATAGGATAGCGGGTCAAAAAAAGGTCTAATAGTAAACGGTGCCTGTACTGGCCATGTGAGTTTTGCTATCAGGTGATAATATGCATGTCAAACAACTATGAGCGGCGAAAACAAAATATCTTTCATATTGTAATTGAATAATTTCGTTGAATCGGATCAAAAGTCATCTAATAAACAAACAAAAAACGTCCTTTTTTCAGTTTATAATTTTATGAAAATTCACAATTTTTGAAAAAACTTGCTCTGTTGATTACAATAGAAAACGTGTGGAGAGACATGATGAATTTTAAACTCTCATTCTGTACAGTTATATCCCTTACTACAGGCAGTGTTGCATGTTGTCATTTGCTTCGGGTGTCTGAGAAAATTGAGGCGATTTCTCTTACGATGGAACAATGTAGAGAGCCTATCAACACATATACTATCGACTCCATCCCACTATTTTATTGATGCGTTTAAAAACAGTTTCTCAAATTTAAAGATGTCAACAAATGTACTAAACAGATTTCTCAAAATCCATTTATTTATATTCAGCATAGTTATCTTCAAGTCTAAGTTCAAATCTGAATTCATCTCTAATTCAAACACAAACTCACGATTATTCGCGCATTCATTGCTATTATTAATGTAGACATGGTTTTATGTGGTTTCGAGATCACCATGGTTGAATTACATGCGAATAATGAGGATGAATACTGTACTGTGCTCTGAACAAAATATTTCCTGCTAGCATATGATAGCAGGTCAAAAAAAGGCCATGTGAGTTTTGCTGTCAGGTGACAATATGATTGTCAAACAACTATGAGCGGCGAAAATCAAATATCATTGAGATTCTAATTTTATTGAATGGAAGCAAAAGTGATCTAATAGACAAACCAAAAACGTAATAATTGTAAATAATTGTCTTGACTTGGTGCACTATGTCAGAGTCTGGTATGAATACCCGACTCGGCTCGATAGAATCCGAGTCTTCTTGAACTTCTAACCCATCTAAAGAGACCTTCCAGAAGACCCTTTTGCAATAACAAAACAATGTATCTTTAGTAAAACATTTAATGGAACAAATAAAAATTTGATATTGTTGAAGACGTGTGTACTTTCATAGCTTCAGGATTTTGAAAAAAGATTGGCTATTTTTTTGTGTGGTAAAACTTCAATTAGAATGCTAAATTCGTGGATAAGAGAAATTGTACTTATAAAATACAAAAATCAAAACTTTTGTATAATATTTCAACCTATTTTTTACATAAGCCATTTAAAAGCAAACAGTTCTATATGATTTTAGAACAAAAATAAAAAAAGGAAGAAATAGAAAAATGATATATTTATGAATTTTCAACTTGAAATAAAAACTGAAAGACATCAGGAGATTCAAAATTGAATTTAATTCTGGAATGTCCACATCTCCTTTTTCGAAAGTAAAACACATTGAAGTGTCACTATTTATATTTAAAGTGAAATCCAGAATCATGAAATCTTCATTGCACAAGGGCATTCTGTAAGGCTTTTTTCAAATTATCATTAATAAATACTGAATAAACATTGTTTTTTTTCAACTCAGATATAATGTATAATGCACATGTAATTTCTATATTATATAAAATCATTTTCTCATTCCTACTCTTAAATTAGATATACCATATGATTTCAACAATTGGAGAAGAGTGGGGGGCATTTGCAAGAGACAAGCTGGGGATTTCCCTAGAGCAACAACAAATATTGCTCAGACAAAGTGGACTGAATAGAATGAGCAAAATGAAAATGTTGGAATACTGGAAAAACAAAAATGGTGAGGAAAAAATTTTAAATCCATAATTTAATGTGAAGTTTAGCATATTCATATTATCAATAATATATCCTATCAATATAACAAACAGAAAAAAGGGTGTCAGAATTTTGCTTCCTTCAGGTGTCTGAATTGCCCACATCATTTTTCGGAAAAATAAAAAATCAACACTGTAATTGCATAGCAGTATTCATGTTTTTAACTTTTAGGTTTGGTGGCCAGGAGGCACTTGAGACATTTTATTTTTATAGCAAGAGATATAACATAAAACGGTGCCTGCTTGCTAAATTTTCTTTTTATGGAAACCATTTCTTCGGGTGTCTGAGTATGAGACATCCTGCTGATCTGTTCCAAAATATCTCATTTAAAAAATTACAATCACACTGAACACTGAAACTATCACAGACTTTAACCGCAACCCCGTAAAAATCAAAAAGGAATTATCCACCCAACCCAGAGGCAAAGTTGGCTATCATGCATCCTAACACCAGTGTTAACACCAAAGTAGACCAAGATAGCATAGTCTTCCAAATATCACATCCAGGACCCTTATTATTAGAGATGGGCCGATATATCGGTATCGGAAAAATTTCATCACCGATAGCGCCTATACCAAAACCTATACCGAAACCGAATACGTCTTTACAACGGTTTATTTACTGATAATAATTGGAAATACCTCGCATTCCACTGCTCTGAAAAATATTTAAAACGGGGCATGTCTCGCATGAACTATTTTATTTACACTTTGGGTTTTATTAAATAAAATCCATCAATCCACGGACTATATGCTCTTTTTGATGCAGAAAAAGGTGTTAAGGTCGCACTACATGTTTGCGTAGGTTGCGTTTTTTCCTGGTTTGGTTTACGCAAGCGCAATGCTCTGCATGCATCTCCTTACGTATTCCAATGAAACCGATTGGCTTGCTATGAAAGCTTAAAGTGCTTGTTTCTATTTTTGCGTTTGTGTTTTGTAAGCATGTGAACACGATTAACGCAAAGCAATGCAGGCATGTATTGCCGTTTTTATTTTATTGACGAACATAATGCAACGCATCGGTAAGATGACTTCATGTGTATTGTGGCCTTGGCCTCAATGAGGTGTCACGTTAGTTATGTAACCACGAATATTTGCACTCAATCGAGTACAAACGTACGTAGGCGCAACTATAACAAAGGCATAAGTATGTGGATACAAAAAGGCCTTTAACATATTTAACAAAGTACTCGGTATTGGCGGTGTCGGTATCGGAATATAAATTACGAAGGTGGTATCGGTATCGGTGAAAATTTTGGTATTGGCCCATCTCTGGTTATAATTTCACAAAAACTACAAACACCACAATAGGACTTTAGTCACTACTATTCCCATTTAGTCAATTTCAAAAATCAATAGGGGTTAATGTCTCCAGGACCATGACCCTATGATTTCATACCAATTTGGCACAAACTGACAAAATGCAATATAACTACTTGTCGTAAGGTTATCAAGCAACAGTGGTTATTGTTCAAAATAAATAATCACAATGTGCTTGTTGTTGCCCAATCATAAGGCTTATTTTTGAATTATCGCCACCTAATTCCTCAAATAATGAGAAACCTTTTTACCTACCATAATTATTTAACAATTTCATTATGTGTTAAACATGATTTTGCTGTACAAAAATTGTTTGACCTAAACAGCATTCAAATCTGTATTTGATAACTTGCTAGTCATGTATCTTTGCTAAGAATCCTTCTGGCTTGTGTTGTATGATTGCAAGTTTGAAACTGTATATAATACCATAAATATTTTTTCTCTATTTCAACATATTCTAGGCAACATATTTGGCAAAAATCCTGAGCAAAAGTTGGTGCAACTTGTCGAACAATTCAGAAATGAGAAGGCAAAAAGTAAGCGTTTATTACAATAAATTTATCGTAGAAAATATCCTCAATTCCTGTGAATACACAGGCTTCATTATTGCTATGGATAACGTATTTTCTTTATGTCTTAAGATACTACTAAAAGGTAACAAATAAGAAAATTAGATGGATTTATCACTGTATTAGGATGGCAACTAATAAATAACACTTATATTAAAATTTAAAGAGATAACAAAATCACAACTTAAAAAAACGCTAATTTCATATTCAAGGTGGTGTATTACTGATTCGACGCTTCAGATATATAAGTGACATAGTTATCAAGGCCATTCCAGAAGGCAGATGGATGGAATTTGCTCGTACCAAGTTACAACTGAGTGACCAAGAGATAGAACGTGAAATTGGGAGGCATGGAGAGATCAGTGATGAGATGAAATATCAACTGATAAAACAATGGATGTTCCAGAGAATGGTAAAAATAGCTATTTTGCAAAAATTTGATATTTTTCATGTGAATTCGTACTAGGCATTCAACAAAACCTCAGTTTGCGCGACGACTAAGCTGAAAGTTTTTACATATTTTCGTATAAAATTAAAAAATGAGGAACAATCAGACTCCTCAATTATTTGACAGGACAAAAAGCAAGATGAATCGTTTTGTTGCAGCCATGAATATCAACTCAACTAACTTGGGGATCCATGCTGTTAAAAATTTCCTTGCTAAACTTGTACACCATTAGACAATTGGACATACCGTATTTCAAAAATATAAAATTACTAACTAATGTGAACCCTATTATAACAAGATGGAAACATCCCCTTCACTTTTAGAAGCTTTTGTAAACTTAGACTCTTTTTGGTGGTGTTTCAGGTTTAAATAAGTAAGACATATTATAACTATATAGCAACGAACATGGGTTGTGAAATTTAAGAGTTGGATGTAATATTCAATCAGTACGTGACGCACACATAGCTTTACATTTATTCTTTTTTTCCCACCACCTTCAAGACTTCCAGATTTCCACCTCCTGTTTTACTTTCCAGAATAAATTCAAACTTCTTGAAAAAGATTTTGACATGTGAAAAAATTTTACTTGCAGGACACAGACGACATGGCATACTCGAAATGGGACATTCTGGACGCAGAATAAAATTCGTTAAAGATCAACGTCGAAACTAATAAGAACTAATAATCATTAATCAAAACATGAAAAATTGAGTATACTGAAAATGGTTCAATCTATTGCTATTAATTCTATTGCCTACAGAACTCCATATCGAAATTTCATAAAATAAGAACTGAACCCCTTCATATAAAATCATTTGAGCCAAATCCTAATTGCAGGCCAAGACTAAAGACAACTCTCAGAATAAAGATAAACAAACTTGAATACCGTTACTAAATTATGGATTTCCATACTTAGTCTCAGACCAGCAGAATGCCAGCTGCTCTGCTTCTTAGACCCCTGGAGAAAATTGACTCCATCTGAAGAAAATTTACCAAACGAGCAATATTTCATGAAAGTCTGTGACTAGAAGATTTGAATGTCTTTTTTCAATTGTATAGAAATAAAACTTTTGATAGTTTAAGTTTAGTATAGCTGGCAGCACAGAAATGATTCTTAGAAATATTTACATTGTTTTAAACTGCGAAATTAAATGTTAGTGTTTCAGTAAAAATAGTGTCAGAGATTATACTGGAATTTTAGATATATATATATATATATACCGGTATATATTTTTCACAGGCATTTTGAAAAATCAAATTTATAGCATATTGCCAACCATAGTATTGACTATCTAAAATAGAGAATGTGTGAAGTTGCTATATCCTGAAGTTGCTATTTTATTTTTGCTGGTAACTACTCTGCCTTTGAATATTTCTATGTACACTATGAATTGAAAATTTTCATACCAGTTATTTTTTCCTATATGCTGAAAATTGACATTGTGCTATATCATATATCTCTATGGCAATCTCACAATGTTCATGTCACACAGATTTAACAAATATAAACGAAAATATTAATGTGATGTTTCTAGGATGCCAAAATAACTATGAAATTTGATACAATTGAGGATAGCCGAACTGAATATTTGTATTTTCAAATAAGTATTTTATTTTGGGGGCATATTTTTTTTACTAATTCAAGAGATAAATTAAAGATGATTATGGCAAATTAAATCTGTAGAATGACAGTTCATCTTTTCAATCTAGGGTAAGCTAATTTGTTGGAGCATGTTGTCTGTTACGTTATTTTCTTTATACTGTATTGTTTTCATGTCTTGATTAATGATTATTTTTTTTCATTAAGATTTTTTTCCTTCAAATGTAAACAAATCTCGATATTAGCTTCAACTGTAAAATATGATTCAATGCTGATGTTATTCATTACAGATCTTATAGAACCACATATGATAAAATATTTGGTTGCACTTCAAACAAAAGAAAATAAACATCATTACTGGTACCGGTATGTACTTTTTTATATTTTGCTATAGGATGTAACAAATCCAAAAACTGAAACCAGATTTTTTTTTCTTTTCTATTGCAACTCATTCCGCATTTCAAGTGGAAAACATCTGAAACAGAAGTGAACCACTATAACAATGTGCAATGAGTGGCTTGCTTGTCTGGGTCTCAGCTTTTCTTTCACATCTTACCAATGAGGTGATCAATTTGACTACCTAGTCACATCCTTCAAATGTAGAAAATCCACAATTTCAAAAATATTTCCTGCTATATTTCAATTTTTCAGCAAACAGAATCTTCCTGCCAATATTGTTATTATAACTTTGACCATTTCAAGTCATGTATCTTTGTAAAATTTCAAACAACCGGTTTAAACAGCATTTTCAGCAACCTCAGCAATTCATGTTCTCAGGCAAACTTATGTACTGTATATAAAAGCACTAATACTCTGACAAATGCTCTACAATCTAACTCTATTTTCTGTGTCTTTTTCCCCACATAACTTTTTCTATATATTTTCCAGGTGGATCCAGTATGAATTCTGACCATGTTGACCAAAGTAGGACACCAGGTTTGTAGATATATGAGTAATGATTATTGCAATAACAATACACCGCATCACAATATTCACAGCTAGGGTTGTTCTCATTCGGTATTCAAAATTCACTATATAATAAGAATGATGTTTCAACATTTTAGATAAATGAAATTGCTGATATCGACCATATTTTGCCAATTTTGCAGCAAAAGTCATGATTTATGTCAAATTTACCAAACTTGGTATTTGGCATATATCATGACGCAACGCAAAATATAAAGTCTTTTAAGAACAACTATAAAAAAAACTGATTCTAAGCAAATTTCCATAGCACTTGACTATTCCAAGATCGCTGTTCACAGCAAGAGGCTGGAGTCTGCAACAAAAGGTTGCAGAGCTTAAAACTTACGGAAATCAATCCCACACGCAATTGATTTGAATTGTCAAGATTATTGGTTTGTAATCAATGATGTTCAAACTAAATTAAGGAACGAGCAGCACACTTGTTATAAATAAGGGAATGTTTTAACTTTTTTCAATGTTTTAAATGAAATATTTTAGGACGCGTTAATCAGCAAAATGCGCAATTCTTGAAAGGTACAAGTGTTTGACAAACTTTCGAAATTAATATACACAAACTCAATCATAGATTAGGCAGGAGTATGATAAACATTTTTAAAGATGAATAAAACTAGTAGAAATTTTACTAGTTAGGGTGTTATTTTATTACAAAATATATTGATGGCATTCCTTTGTAAATATTCGTACTCTCCCTTCCTAAAACTAATCATTCGAAAACATAAACTTTGTCACTGCATAAAATAAAAGACTTGATAAGCAGGCCTCTTAATTTATTAATTTTGTATACCGGTGATTTAAAACTTAATCTTACAGTTGGGGATTTTCTTCCGACACGGATATTAGGATCGGGAAGACCACCAACGCAAATCACAAAAAGTATGCATGGGATGTAATATTTTTGTATTACAAGCATTTTGCTTTTTAGGTGCAAGCTTTAAGCTTGCTCTAATGTATGCTTTGGAATTGTATTAATGTATATTCTGCCATAAGTCGTGCGGAGCAATTTAAAAAAAGAATAAAGTGGTATATGATTTCACCATCTAGTATAGTAGTTAGTTCTGCAGGAAATGTTTTCACTTGTTTCACCTGAACTTACTGCTCTACGTCATGTGAGTAGGTTGGCAAATATTACAAAACGTATTACCAAAATAAAATTTCAGAAACTTTTGTTCAAAGTTCACTGGTGAAATATCTTTGTAAAGATGTATTCATAAATTTTGCTTCAAGCCACAAAAAGACCTGCGTACACTGCAAACAATTTCTGTGATTCGGCTGATAAAAATTTGTGATTGGCATTAAATCTGTATTTTAACTATATTTTAGCTCTCAGAGGTATATATTAATTAGACAATATTTTATGGAAATGCCTCCTTAATCAACTAGCCAGCGGAACAGCAACTTATAGGTAAATTATAACGTGTATAAGATTATCTGTTATCGTTATCGTTATCTGTTATCGTTATCGTTATGCACAGTGCTGAAAAGAATGGCATCAAGGATGAAAAAGGAGAGGTTTTTAGAATACTGCAGAATATACCTTGCAATGCCTGATGCCGTTATTGATGACATCAAAGCCAAAGAGATTGATCGAGAAGAATTTTATCAACAATTAAAAGAACTATATCAGGGAGGTAAAAAATTCTAATTAAATTTTCTTCTCCATGGAAGTTCTTTAGACATAATCTCAACCCTAATTTATCTGATCTGCCAAGCTTGCACCACTAAGTTAAATATGTACACCTTATATTAGAGTGGGCGGCATGGGGTTTTTTATTGTACCGGTATACCTCTTATTATCATTTCTTGTTGCAAAATATTGTCGCTACCAAGCAGGCAAATGCCGAAACTAAACTTCTGGAATAGAATAAAGAAATAAACACGCACAAACACATCGAGCCAAGACAAAGATGGGGCAATAATGATGTAAGTTCGACATAAAATAAAATAACGCAACCAAACCAATAAAAGTTGAATAAGCATTCCAATGTTTGTTCAAGTATGCCATGCACACACACCATGCACGGTGCCGTACAACATTTTTCATGCACTACTTAATCCAGATTGACCCTAAGCTAAAGGTTTTTTGTAAGAAAAGAGAGCATATTCACTTTTCCAGCAGTCAAACTTGACGTTTTTGTCGCCCTGATTTGGCCAGATGTGCAAAAAAGTCTTTCACTATCGTTGCTTGTACGTACAAATATTTTTGCACAAGTCGACTCAACATTTTGTATGAACAATGAACATTTCTCCATCACCCAAGTGGGTCGGCCTCGGGCTCTATAATGGGTACATTTTGTACGCATATCTCCTATTTTGCACAATCTCGAGGTCCGAGTTCTTCAGAAGTTGGAATGCAGGCTGGAATACAGATTGGAATGCATATACCGGGAGTTTAGCAATTGCTCAAAGCTTTTACGCTTAGCCGGTGGCTCGGGGTGGCTAAGACAAACCTGTTTCATCTGTACACAGTTAACAGCAGGCCAGACAGCTGACTACAATCTGAGCGAAAACAAGCGGAGCGAAAAGGCCTCGCCAATGCGGGTGATTGTTTCGTCACAAAGCGTTTGTTAAGACGAGGCAGTTAAGCATGCATGGGTATTGAAGAGGCGGTGAATTGCAGCAATCTTCGAAGTTTCTGCGTCAATCATATTAGGTTTTAGGCGATATGCCGTAAATCCTGGCTTCGCGACACACCGGCATTATGATTATTGACGCGGCACGGTATTTTAGAAAGCAAGATGCCGGTATTTAACGTCCTACCGGTATGTCGCCCAGCTCTACCATATATTTTTTTTGAACAATTCAAAAACTCATAGTATGGCTACAGAGAAAAAAATTATGATTAGCTAATTATACACCAGGAAACCTAATAGAATAAAGATGTTTTTCGGGGCGATGCTAGGCATGGAATCTCCAGAGATGGTGACCAGACAGGTCTAATGACCACTATTACGAGTGCACCAAGATTGAAATTTGTGCTAGACTCCACCTTAATTTTGATGATCATCCTAACTAATTTTAACTTCACTTTTTCACTTCACAAACACGTTAATTGCTATGAAAAGCTTAGGTGTTTCGGTCTACTGAATCGCATACAAAAACGTGTATTTCGCGGCGGATAAGTCGCTACTTTTTTCCAAAAGTTTTCTTTCTGAGACTTATACGTTGCTGCGATCTATTTATTGTTTTTTTCCCGATCCACAGCGATTGTGAAGCGTTTTAAAAGTTATATATTGATGACGCGGCGAGCGCATGTACTTTCAAGATATGTCAAATTGTAGAGAGATTAGAATTAAATTAATAATAGGCTGCACTCAAATTTACCGTGTACCTAGCACATGCTCGATCTTTTTGCTTGCAGACATTAGTGAATTTTCATTGGTACATACATGTCATACATCGTCATACGTGCGATTTAATTTGATGACGATCCGATCATGTGTGATCATCAATCGGAACCGCCAGTATTATATCATTCATTGCAAAACGGCGCAAAAGGGAATGTATGTAGTTCGCAATCGACGCCAGCCTCTAAAATAATGAAACAAGAAATTTAAACTTAGCAAGTTCGGGAATTACTTAGACGTTTTGACAATGACGCAACCGACGCCAGCCTCTAAATTAACAAAACAAGGAATTTAAACTTAGCAAGTTCGACGAGAATTACTTTGACATTTTGACGATGACGCAATCGACGCCAGCCTTTAAATTAACGAAACAAGGAAAAATCTACAATTGTAACATCGAAAAATATATTTTGGTATTTCAAAGCCTGATTCATAAAAAATAATAAATTATTTTATCGCCAATAATATATTGTTTTAAATACCCTAAGTAATTTAAACTCAGAAGGTTTGGCGCGAATTACTTTGACGTTTTGACAATGACGCAATCGACGGCACACTTTAATCAACAAAATCAATCAATCAAGAAAGTTTCACAATTGTACATTTTCACACTGTTTCTGTGATAATGTTTTGTACTATTGTAGAAACTGCTCCCGTTAATTATGTTTTGTTTATGTTCACGACATGACGTCTTGGTAGGCAATGTATTAAAATGCAAAATGTGTATCTCGATAAACAATTACAACAACAAGAAATGGCGTCTTCGGTGTCTGAGGAAAACAGATCATACAAAGGTGATTGGTTTGTAACGATCGCCTTAGAAGCGGGCACTTCAATTTTGTCTAAAGGGAGTAAAATACACCAGCTTTCTTAAAACCATTCACCAGGCACTCCGGGCTCACTTGTTCCCATGCTTCAACAATCCACCGCGACACTTTGAAGAGAGAAAAAGGATGTTTTACCATCAGTCATCGGCCGAAACGACATTGCACACCTGCACACCTGGCGGAAACGACATTGCACACCTGGCCCAAACGACACTGCACACCTGGCCGAAACGACATTGCACACCTGGACAAAAACGATACTGCGGCTCGTTCCATGCCTCGTTCCATGCGTCTGAGTTAATGAATTACTGTACGTTATTACTTTAGCGTTTGATAAGGTTTGATAAGCGTTTGACGCTTTGCGACTATTACGGTGCTGCGTCATATCTCTGTGCAAAATAGCAAATTTTTAGAAAAATGACCCTTTGCGACCATTACCACGGAGGTGCTTATACGCCGCAAAATACGGTACTTGCATAGAACTATAATAAACGTCTGTAGTGTGACTTATTTTAGTATATTTTCACCAATGAACAGGTTACAGTACATGGGTACATCTTAATAAGCAATTCAAATTCGCTTACACAGGTATTTCAGATTCTCATGTTTTTGACAAATGAATATTTATAGTTGTTCTGTTTGAGAAATTAAGGATGAAATCTTTTTTTTGCACACTCAGCAGTACTAATGACAGAAATATATGATTTATTGAGCAAATTATTCACAAATTTCATTACAGCATTGGTACATATTATTGACTATATTGATTATTGTACTTCACTCTGAACGAAAAACATCCGCAACGAAACTCAACCGCCATGGTTAAGTGCAGTAACTGGTATCTGCCCTGGACAGTAGTAAAACTATCTACCACTGCCGAGATCCGATGGAGATCAGGGATATCTTAAAAAAGTTCAAACATCAATAATATGTAATGAAATTTGTGAATAATTAATAAATCATCAATAAATCATATATTTTTGTCTCTAGTACTGCTGAGTGCGCAAAAAAATTTTTTATTTTTCTTTTTCTCAAACAGAACAACTAACAGAAACAGCGACTTTGATAAATATTCATGTGTCATAAAACATGAGAATCTGAAATACCTGTGTAAGCGAATTTGAATTGCTTATTAAGATGTACCTTTGTACCTGTTCATTGGTGAAAATATCAACAAATTGTATAATTTAACAACCCCGTGGACAGTCCTACTGCTATCGTTGAACTGGAAATATAGGTCGAGCCATGTAACATTAACCATTCAGTACCCGTTCATGCGCTACGCTACAGCTAAACATATTTATCATGAAAATACAAAACATTTTTGATCCATAATCCATAGCCACTTTAACAGCATGCTAGGCAATAACTTACAGTTATACTATTTGCAAGTTCCAAAACAAACAACAAATAAAAAAATGATGAACTGAATAACTAGGGACGTGTCCATTCAAAATAATTTACACAGATTCATTTTGTTACAGATCCAGCAAAATTTTACATGCTCATTTGGCGACACAAAGAACTGTTGAAACCTGACACACTGCAAAAAATCAACAACCATGCTAGAAGAGTTCCAGGTAATAACAAGTGATGTCCATAGTTAAGAATTTGAAATATATTTTTGAAGTTACTTTATCAACATTTACCATGCATATATATATATATATATATATATATATTGATCACTAATGCTCTTCTAAAAGAACCCCTTCAATACATAGGGAAAGGGAAATACGCAAACCAAATCAACAAACAAGGGGTAGAAATCTATAACCCCGCAAATATTATTAGTTATTATTGTTATTATTGCTTATTATTATTATTATCGCTTATTATTATTGTTATTGCTTATTATTATTAGTTATTATTGCAAATATTATTAGCAAATAGTATTAGTTCTTCGAATGGAGTTCATGTCATGTGAAAAATCACAAAGATAAAAATTTTGGGATTTATTTGTTTATAGCAGTGATTGTTAACTACCGGTCCTTAAACCAAAGCTTACTTCAGCAATTTTCTGCTGGTCTGCCTAAGTTGACTCATTTAATCAGATGCTCCATGATTGTGCTATGTTGTTTAGTTATTTCACTAACATATGCATGGTTTCTTTGTGATTTCAAAGTTTTAGTTGGAGAATTCACTCATATCTTTCACCGATCCAACAATGAATTTCGTCATTTTTGCCAATCCAGCAATCACAAAAAGTAAAGAAACACTGGTCAAAAAGCATACAAAAATTGCCATACCCTACAAAGAATTTCTTATTTTGATCATGATGCAATGGCAATGTATTAAGAAAGGATTCCAAATATACCAAAGCCAGACAAAAGTAACATCAAACTAATGGGAAGAAAAAAAAACTCACCGAAAAATCCCAGTTCCATTCTATATGCACACAGTCAATATATCCAATTAGCATAGATGTTCAGCATAAAATGTATATCCACAGTATCAATATATCCAATTAGTACGAGTGTTCAGCATAAAATGTATATCCACAGTAAATCCAATTAGAGTAAACCAGTATAGGCTATTATAAATGCTCTAAAAAATCACAGCAAAGAGAGTTTCGCATTGAGTTTACACATGGTTATTTGAATGGAGCATACACTGACGATAATAAGGACATGCTCACATTATTGAAATTTACTTTTTAATAAGTATGTTAAAAACTAACCAATTAAAATTGTAAAGAGCTACTAAATAATAAGTGTAACTGACAACTGCATCGAAGCAGAAAACTCCATACAAAATTGAACCACTATAGTCAGTGGTATCTGCCACTGCAAGGGTTTCAATGGAGATCAACAATTTCGTGTATACAAACACACAGTACAAATGTCATAGTAATGTTAGAATAAAATAAATAACGATTTTTGTCTAGATGCATTGGTAATCAAAGCAATATACGAGCTGTTCCAAGGAATACCCTTCAAAAAAAGATACGATTTTCTGATGAAGGAATCTGGAGCACATAGTTTGCGACAAAGGCTTATAAAAGATGAGCCTTCTGAAGAGATACGATTGGAGCTATTAGAATGGTGGTGGTACAACCAAGGTAAGATATTTGAATAGGAGACTCAAAGACTTTAGATTTATCCAAAAACAATTCTTTTTGAACATCCAGAATTGTGAGCAATGACTATAGCAGTGTAGCCAAAGGCCAGCGACTCAAAAACTCAAGAAAATGGGTTCCATCAGAAGAAATTTCAGCAAGCGGGCAGACGGTTAATATTTAAAGATATATATCTAGTCATATTACTAAAATATCCTATTTTGGATGCAAGGTGGGCATCAAACTGTAGGGAGGTTTAAATTCATATGCTTTGAAATATAGATTGCTGATGTTTTTGAAGCCTTTTTTGTCCATGCGAAAAAATTGAAATGAATATTTCAGACACTCGCAAAAAAATAAGATTCTGTCATTCTGGCCCATAGTACTGGATATAAATGCATTTGATATGTTATTATCAGTATCTAGGCCTTACTTTTGTTTAAGTGTAATTATGCCACAATGATCAATATATTGCTGACAGTGTATCACCTAAATTGGTCTCAAATTGACACAATCTCACCTGCATTCCATGTGTCACTCTTTTTTTGCTGGTTAAGATGTTAATTCCAAATTGTGATAAACAATTTTTGAAATATTTTGAATATTACCATAATAAATATAAAACAATGAATGAGTATAACATAAGCAAATATATATCAGCATAAGCTTGTTATTGCCACAGCAAAAAAATAATGAACTGCATCTGCGGCTATGGCAAGGATGAATCATAAAAAATTCGATAAAGTGCTACCAGACAGACAAACAGCACAATATTCCTTCCTTAATCACCTATTTTAACACTTGACATGAATGTCGTACAAGTCTGGAAGCAGCTTCAAAATCATAAACAGTAAGTTTTCCAGCTTTTTTGTTCATCCAAAAATATTGCATGTAAGTCTTGGACACCCAAAGAAAAACAAGATTCTATTATTCTCCCGAAACCACTCTATTTCATGACCACTGGCTCTCATTTTTAAAATGGAATTACCATGTTTTCAACTATTTACTAAAAACACTTTAACAGGTTTTATGGAACAAAGGCCTGATGTGATGGAAATGGAGAAGCTGGCTTGGGAGAATGGTTTCCTCGAGGATGGTAAGTTCATATGCGTACTTATATTGAGTGTACAAAGGTGTTCAAAAATTCTGATTGATAATTGGTACCGTAATTTATTTTATATTATTCCTATATTGATTTGTTTTGCTATCAAATAACAATTCCCGATTGACTGAACTGTCTAAACGTTCTTTTTATAAGGCGAATTCTATAAAGACAACCCCAATCGCACTTGTGAAATGTCTGTTGGGATTTGTCACACATTCAGATATCGGTATTTGGAATCCGGTATTCAGAAATTAGTATTTCTCTTACGCATCATTCAGACAATTTCAAAATCGAAAAAAAGAGAAAAATCAGAATAAAAATTTTAAAATAATTATTCACAATATAGGACCGCTCCTTTATTCTCCAAAAATATTGAGAAAACAGCTCTACCATATTGAGGTAAAGAGCAAAAAATATTTTTGCAGCTGCCACAAAATGTGGAGCGCAGTGGGAAACATGTTTTTATCTAGGTAGCATAGGAATGGTTGGCATAAGAAGAAATAACCATACAAGCAGTTTCTAGAGGAAAATAGGATGGCCATAACAAAATGATGTTATTATTTCGAATACTGTGAATTCTGAAAAAATAATTCCAAATTCATCCTAAATTCAACGACATTTTCAAGTTTTACGAACTAAATTTAATAGTCTAAGTTCGAAATCGCGAGTAAACAAATTGAGGGCCAAACTCAATCAATTTGGAGAGCAAAAGTGGGTTTTTCTGTCTATTCTATATGGATTTATACTATAAAAAAAAAAAATTTCCTTTGCCGCTGGTTCTGAAATATACTCAAATCATGAATTTTCTACACTTTTTCAAAACCATATTATATCATTGTATTCCAATAGCTAAAATATTATCACTGCACCCTTAACACAACTTATAATTATTGAAACTATTGATGATGAAGAAAAGTCTACATGGGTATATTAAAATTTTGACAACTTCTTGTTCAGGAAAAGTGTTGGAAATGTATTTTGGACCGGCATAATGGGAAATATACTTCAAACTCTGCAATGGAAATCAGAAAAAAATTCAGAAAATATATGTATTTGTTTGTTCTTTATATGACTTCTGATTCGGATATTGGATCTTGTAATATAAAATAAAAATTTCAAATTTGAGTGTTTTAATGGAATTTTGTTTTGCTTTGTTTTTTATTTTTTAGAAAAAAATATATTTCTGTACAAATCATATACTGTAGAATGAAGTGACTCAAATGAAAACATATATTATTAGCGTTATCCGCTAGACTGCATGGATAGTTGTGTCATATGTGAAGGATAAAAGCTTCATCTAGTATATACCTATCGCGCCCGCTAGATCAATTCGTAGGTAGAGTTTTGGAAATACGCTTCAAGCTACACATCTCTAACTAATGTTTTGGGTTTGAATCCTGTGAGGGATGCTCATATACAAAGAGGTCTGCTGGGCGCATCGCCAAAGCATGATGGTTCATTTACCATGAAAGTGCTGATTACGACTTCCTCCACCAACCATGGATATGCACTGGAGCAAAAAGTTAAACCAAAACCCTCACACCAAATTCGGAACTGGTGTTCGTCCGCACCTGAGTTTGTGGTTTGCAATTTGGTTCCCCGCTTCCCTCTCCTGCAGGATAGAGATGAAATCCCATCCTATCGTTTTGCTATTCAGCATTAAAAATGAAAATTTGGCATCTACTAGCTATTTTCGGGGTCTAGTAGTTCAGTAGGTACCATAAACCTGAATTTCATCATGAATAGTACTGGCAGAATTTTTTCATCCAAATCAAGGAGCGCCTATGCTGCAAGCATGTAATATTGCCCTAGGATCAGAATGAGACGCTTCCAGGATTGAAATTTTTATGGTGATCAGAAATATGGTATTTCACGCTAATCAACCTGAAGATGCGATTAAAAGAGGGTTCCCATAATTACTGAAATGGATATGAACGAGCTGTTTTTATACAGAAAAAGGTTAGTTTTATAACGACAATGAACCACTCAACTATGAAATGGTTTTTCAAGTAGACCGGCAACTGCGCTATACTGAAGGAAACAAAACCAAACCATCAGTCACCCCCTGCGAGAAGCCCACAAGATTTAGCATTGATATTATAAGTTTAAATTTTTGTTTCTACGCGAAATTAAGATGACACGCCCAATAAGTTGACAAGTTAATCACTTTTATGTACCAGTACCTTGTCTGATGCAGACTGACAGAAGGTCAGATACTCTGCTGCCTAGGCGCACAAAAAAAATGCTGCCATCGGAAAAAAAATTTGCAAATGGGCAATCTTTCTATTAACTGGTAGCAACCAAACTGGATTAAAATCATCAGAACTGCTATAAGATAGCAGTGTTGATGATTTCGAAGCTTTTTCGTCCATCTGAAAAAAATGACAAGGACTTTGAGACACCCAAAAAAAAATTCTGCCACCCTGGCTGAATGTACTGTTTTAAGTGTATGAATTGAACTTATGGAACTGTTCAGCTTAAGCTTAGTTTCAGCAATTGGGTCTCATGAAGTTTAGCACCATATATACGATTCCATAAAAATTCCTTTTCTGTGTTGGAAGAGACTCATTCTAACGCATGAGACAATGCCAGATTCACTTGTTAGGATGAGAATATTCTGCCACTTTATTTTGACGACATTCGGGAATATGATAAACTGCCCCAGCATTTCTTCATTGATGGTTTTTTTTTCACACTTTTACCAGGGCATGTCAGACAACACTAACTTCAGGCATGCTCTCGCCTTGCTCAGAGTAAATTTCAATAAAAAAAAAATTACCTCACAAACTGCCAAAGAAAAGTTTTGGCCTTCACTGTACCGTTCAGAATTTCCGATTAATTTTCTTATATAGTATAGGTCTTTCGGTGGAATCGTTGGTGAGATACCAAATATTTTATCACTGTTTTGATAGCATTTGTTAAATAAGAATTTGATATTATTCAAATAGCTTTCCATATTAAAGGAGTTACCGTCAAAGTTGGTACCGCAACTTCAGATGCTTTGCAACTTCGGGCGTTTAAACGACTATAAACTACTCAGTACTGAATCCGTGCTGTAACTGCGTCAGTTTTTGTTACTATTGTGGATTATAGGGCCTACAAAACACCTATCCATCACTGTGACCTGCCCAAATTATTATTCTCTAAAACCGAAATTTCATTCATAGGCATTTTAAGGAAAATATAAGACGAGGTCGGGTCTCATGAAGTTTAGTACCCTATATCCGATTATCATAATAATTTCCTATGTTGAAAGCAACTCATCCTAAACCAGGAGACAATGCCAGATGCTTGCAGCATTGGCGCCCCCTAGTTAGGATGAGAATATTCTGCCAGTTTTTATTTTAAAGCCATTTAAGAATATGGTACTAAACTTCACTAGACCCATGAGGTCAAGGTGCATATAGCTGCAGAAAAAGAGGACAGTCCTCCTTGTAAGAGTTTCGAATTTTAACAACAAAAACTTCTCTAAAACAGACTGAATTTTCCAGCACCTGCTGTGTGCAATAACATATTTATACCCGACGATCCAGAGTCTTATAGTCAGTACCGGTACGGTACAGGGTACCGTAGTGTTTGCCCCCAAAATGATGTAACAGACAGGAACGCCCAAAACAAGTTTCGTTTCCTACAGGAAGGGCCCCACTGGGATGCAGGGTGTCTGGAAAGACCTAGGTACCGGTACATGAACCTTTTTTTGTGCCAAATAAAATCCATTGCCAATCCGGATTTTTGTTTCATGATTTTGATGATGCCAAATGGGGTCTCATGAAGTTTAGTACCATATATCCGATTATCATAAAAATTTCCCATGTTGGAAACGACTCATCCTAACCCGGGAGACAATGCCAGATACTTGCAGCATTGGCGCCCCCTAGTTAGGATGAAAATATTCTGCCAGTTTTTATTTTGATGACACTCGGGAATATGGTACGGTACTAAACTTCACTAGACCCGCCAAATGTTTATGTCTAAATTCAGATTGAATAATCCAACCACAAGCTCAATAATAAACAGAATAAAATTGAAAAGCATAATATTATTAAACACCAATTTAATACAATTATGACACTTTGACATACTTAGATAAATTATTTTCCTATTTTGTACTGTTCCGTGTTCATACGCAGTGATGCTACTACCATACCGTACCATAACTAACGCGATCTGATCGCGTCCGCTAGATGGCATGGAAAATTTTTTGCATTATAGAATAATAAAATCACTGCCCCCATTATTTTTACTCAATACTACAATCCAGAAGTCTCATAATATTATTTATATAATACCGGTACTATTACAGACAACACTGGATGAAAATATCACATTCAATTCAACACTCACAATTTTGGTACTACCGGTACCGGTAGTATGTTATAAGACTTTCGCTACAGCGAAAGTTTTATTGAAATTCTACGTTTTATTATTGTTGTTATTTTTATTTTTATACTAGATGGCTCTAGCATCAAAGCTACAAAATCTAGAGATCTTGAATCTCAGTCATAAGGTCTGTGTGGATGCAAGGAAGCTTTGAAAGCGTTCTGCGTTCATTATTCGTTGTTATATAAGGTTTCAGATTTAATACTTAAAATATACACCTATATCATAATTTGTGAATATAATAATCGATGACAATTTACAAGTCTACTGTGTTGAAACCTGGCAACCGCATAGCTTGTTCACCATGTCAGAAAAGAAAACCATGGCCGAATACACTGCGAAGTTGGATCAGTTAGAGGCAAGAATTATGAAAAATTTGAAAATATCTATGAAAGCTATCGTGTGTGAAATTGTTGAAGAACTAATTTCTGAAAAAAGTTTTACAAGTGATGTGGATAAATCTTTTACTGGTAATTTTCAAAGTATAAATGAAAGATTGGATCAGATAGTAGCAAGCAGTGAAATACTGCGGTCTGAAATGAAGGCTGATGTTGCAAAACTGGACCTACGATTTGATCAAATGTCCATCAAAAACCAAGAACTTTCCAAGGCAGTAATAGAAGTACAGGAAAGCCAGATTCTGATAAATCATAAATTTGAAGAAAACAAAAGTAAAGTTGTGGAAATGGAAAACCATCTAGGCAGCCTCGAGCTGCAATTAGAAGCGATACAGCAAAAGTGTACTCAACTTCATGAAAGAATGGATAAGAATGATCAGGATATTGAGGATTTAAATCAATACAATCGGCGCGACAATCTGGAGTTCCACGATATCCCGGTACCAAAAAACACTGATTGTAAAACTGAGAACACAAATGAAACTATTACTAAAATTGGGAAACTGCTTGGTGTTAAAGTTGGAAAACTTGATATTTCCATTTCACATAGAATACCTTCGCAAACCAGAAGCATAGCTCCAATACTCGTCAAGTTTAGTACTCGTAATAATAAAAGAAACGAATTTCTAGAGGCAAAGAAAAAAATTTCAGATATCACTGATTTTGGAATTCCAGGCATGAAAAATCTATATATAAATGAACATTTAACAAAGCACCGAAAAGACTTGTTTTACGCAGCACGTGCTGCAAAAAAACAAAAAGACTATGGATTTCTATGGACAGCTAATGGGAACATTTATATGCGAAAAAGTGAAAACCATAAAAAAATTGCAATCAAATCATTATCTGATCTTGGGAAGTTGAATTAGTACAGTGGTACGATTGATCTGCTTGGATTGTTCTTCTAGGCATAATGACAAACTTCCCCTGTACAGTTTGTGGCAATGAATGTTCATGGGAACAATCTGCAATATGTTGTGATATATGTGATGGGTGGGTTCACTTTGAATGTTCTTTATTAAACAAAGATGCATTCAGTGAACTTGCAAGCTCTGATCTTTCATATTACTGTTTCCCTTGTTTGAAATCTATTCTACCCTTTAGTTCATACCATTCTGATATGATAAACGGAATAGGTGAACAACTTGAAAGTCATACATACAAGCGCAATATTTTTAATTTTGGTTTTGAAAATGTTAATGATTGTCGTACTGTAGACCTTAAAGATTTGTCTCATCAAGAGTTCATGTCTCCCATAAAAATAACCGACTGTTTTTCTCTTGCTCATTTTAATATAAGATCTCTACAAAAACACTCAGATGAATTAAGTGAATTTTTAATTGATATGAAACGTCGTCCTTCCATTATTGGTCTATCGGAAACCAAATTGCAAAGCGATCCTGTTAAAAATATTGACATCCCCGGATATAATTTTATTCATTGTCCCTCAAAAACAAGGGCGGGAGGTGTTGGATTATATATCGAAAATAGGTTTCCTTACAATATTATTGAGAATTATACGTTATCAGAATTGGGTAGTGAGGAACTTTGGATAGAAATCCCTGTGAAATTTGCTGAACAATCTTCAATTATAATAGGAGTCATTTATAGACATCCCAACTCAAATACAAATTCATTTGTGGATAAATTGAGTGATACTCTGTACAATTTGTCTTATAACAAGAAACAGTTTTTTATTATGGGTGACATGAACATAAATCTGCTTGGCCAATCAAGATTCTCAGAAAGCTATATTGAAATGCTAAAATCGCATTCAGTTATACCTCTTATAACACACCCCACCAGAGTTACCCACAGTACCTCGACACTCCTCGACCATATTTATACAAATGTAAGCAACATATCTCTCAGTCCCATTGTTATACGAAGCAATATGACTGATCATTTCCCAATACTCTGCCGAGTATTACACAGATCGCCCACTTCTACATGTCGAAAAAGGTTAAAACGTGATATGTCTGCATTCAATATAGAGTCATTTAAATTTGATGTTGCTAATAAATTTGCTAACTATGATATGTCCTTGATTGACGCCAAAAATTTTAATCATATTTTTGACAAATTTGTTCAAGATTTGAAAAAAGTTATAGGAAAACATGCGCCTCTTAAAACTATGTCTCGAAAAGAAGTCAGGATAAACCGTAAACCCTGGATTACGCCTGCAATTCTAAAATCTATAAAAACTAGAGATAGAATGCACAAAACGTTATATTTGAATGGTTCTGTTATTGAAAGGAGGCAATACAAGACATATGCAAATAAATTATGTCATATAAAAGACAAATCCAAAGAATTGTACTTCTCAGAATCATTTCAAAAGAGCAAAAATGACATTAAACAAACTTGGAATAACATTAAGTTAATAGTTAATCTCAAGTCCAAATCCACTCCCAATTTGAAAGAAATAATTGATGAATCAACTGGAGAAAAAACTGAAGATACAGAAATTATATGTGAAATGTTTAATGATTATTTTTCTAAAATTGGTTCAAAACTTGCTTCCCAAATTTTCGACATGTAGCGGGGGGGCATTCGAGATATCTTGGTAGACCACAACAACAATCCATGTTTCTTGAACCGTCATCAGTTAATGAAATGAAACTTGTAATAAATTCTTTAAAAACCGGAAAGGCAGAAGGACATGACAAAATTCCTGTTTTCCTCATTAAGATGGTAAATGACATTTTATCCCCTGTTCTAAATACTCTTTTTTAAACTATTCTTTAACCTTTGGTATTTTTCCAAACTGTCTAAAAATAGCTCGAATAACGCCAATACTAAAGTCTGGAGATAAGCGATTTATTACTAACTATAGGCCCATTTCTGTTTTATCATGTATAGCAATTATTTTTGAGAAACTTATCCATGTTAGAATGAAAAAACTATTTTGACAAATTTTCTGTAATTAGCCATTGCCAATTCGGTTTTCGAAATAACCACTGTACCACTTACTCTGTCATGGATATTTTATCCAATTATCTTGATATAATTTCCAAAAACCATGTTGGTTGTAGTGTGTTCCTAGATCTACAAAAAGCTTTTGATACAGTTGACCATAGAATATTGATTGATAAGCTTAAACATTATGGTATACGTGGTGTAGCAAATAAACTCATTTCATCATATTTAACTAGCAGATTTCAATTTGTTAGCGTCGATTCATCTAACTCTCACTTGGCTCCTATTACGTGTGGTGTGCCGCAAGGCTCTGTCCTTGGGCCGACTCTTTTTTTAATTTATGTCAATGATATAGTTAATGCGACCGGTTCATTCATTAGACTTTTTGCTGACGACACCAGTTTATCATCATCATCTTTCGATCAAGATTCTCTGGAAAATAAAATGAATTTGGATTTAGAAAATATTAATGACTGGATGCTGTGCAATAAAATATCACTTAATCCAAAAAAGTCACAGGTTCTTATTATCAATTCCAAATTAACTGGAGGAAAATCTGAAAATTTCAATATTTTTGTCAATAGAATTCGTTTATCAATATGCCGGTCTGTGAAATATTTGGGTATTTACATTGATCAAAAACCTCACATGGAGTACCCATATTAATCACTTAGTCAGCAAATTGTCAAGAGCCGTCGGGGTCTTAACAAAGCTCAAGTATTATGTTCCTAAAAATATTTTACGTACTGTTTATTTTTCTATTTTTCACTCTGTGTTACAATGTGGTATAGTCTTGTGGGGAGTAGCTGCACAAACGCAATTGAATCCCCTCAAAGTACTCCAAAACAGAGCTATAAGGGTTATTTCCAAAGTTCCATTACGAACAACATTGAGTCCTCTTTATAAGAAACTAAATATTTTGAAACTAGATCATTTGTACCGATACGAGGTGGGCAAAATAATGTATAAATATAACTCTGGCACTCTTCCGGAATCTTTTGCTCTATATTTTTCAGCATGCAGTAGTGTACATTCCTACAATACTCGATTTTCTTCAAAACAGTCGTATTATGTTCCCAGAGCCGATAATAAAGTCCTGCAAAAATCCATTAAAGTTACTGGGGTTAAAATATGGAACAGCATTCCTGAGAATATCAAGGAATCCACATATTCTCTATTTAAAAAAAAAAATACTTGTGCTTTTTAATCAGTGATTACTGATATTGTGTTCTGATGTGTCTTATATTAAATCATGATAATTCATGCAGTGGTTACTGATATTGTGTTCTCATGTGTCTTATATTAAATCATGATAATTTTTGCAGTGATTACAAGACATTGTAAATGTTTTACTAGTTATGTCTTTTTTTGTCATTTATCGGTGATCATCGGTACTGAGGTATCCTTATTTACATATGCTATATACATATAGTTAGTTAGGATTCCTATAACCGTCTCATTTTTTCTTCTTGTATAAAGTTTCACTCTACACGATGGGCGTGATACTTTGCCTTTGAAATACCATTGGACTGAATATTTAGCTGAGTTACTATTTTTTTTTTTTTTTTTTATTGAACCACTATAGTTAAGCAGCTATAGTGTTCCCCTCTGTTTATTTATTATATTGCCTCGATTACCTCTTTCTTGTTCTCTTTCGCAAATTTGCCAGGTATTGTTTCGGGCATTCTTGGTGTCTGTGTTGAATTTTAGAATACGAACACCAATGTGCTTGAATGCTATGTGGAAAATGAGAGTGTTAAAATATTTTCTTGAAAAGTGTCATCATTTGTAAGTGCAAAGATTATCATAGTTTATTGCAAATTTTTCTTTATATATATTTGGCAGGAATGGGTGATGTAGACTTTGATGACCAACTGGTCGTATCGCCATTCCCCAGTCTGTACCGAAATACATATGCTGTGTATCTACATACAATTTAATGTATTATGTGTTGCATTTCTGGTTGACAAAATAATAAATTCTCTCTCTCTCTCTCTGCGTGTGTTGGGTCATAACCTAAGACCCACTGGAGAAGTTATGCTGCACAGAAACTTTGTTTATATCTTTGTTTTTACGATGGAGGAGACAGTTTAAAAGCTATTTTGCAACTAATAATTTTAGCACAAACGTAGAGCGCTCAGTCTGATGGTTTCGGTTTGCTGCGCTGATGTGATTACAGATCTCAAATTCGTTTTATTATCGCTATTTGAAATAAAACATTGTTTTGCACTATACTTGAGACGTATGGCTATGTTCATTGATTTAAGAAAAAAAACTTGGGACAATATTCAAAAATTTTAGAGCCCCACTTTTACGTTAGCATCATATATGGCTCATGTATGATTTCTAAAATTTGTTGAAAAATGGGTTAGAATCAATTTTGAGATTGACTCGACGTTTCTGATACACAAATGGAAGTATAGTTATTCGTATTTATATCAGTATTATGTATGGTCCGTACATGGGTCCTAAATATTCATAAAAACATAGAAAGATGTTTGTTGAAGGCGATAGGTAGTAGTTATTCTATACTCGATCCATCCATCTAAAATTTTTCTATAATTTTATTATGTCAGCATCCTGGTATGGCCCATACATATATCATCGGGTAGATCAAAAAGAGTGTAAAGATGGGATTTCATACTGATTTGACACAGTCCGGAGATGAATGAAGCAAAAATAATCTCATCACACCAAACCTTGTCTGTCACATGCATGGCCCGTGCGGATAATTAGCCCAAATAAAATTTTAGGACTCCATACCATGTCTTTTCCATGCGTGGATCATCCATATATCAGTAGGCAGATCAAAAACAGTGTAAATATATGCTTTGCATCTGATTCAACATAGTCCTGAAATAAATATTTCAATCGCAATTTCAAGACTATATGTCATTGATTTTATCAAAAACCATGTAAATATATGGTTTGAGATTGATTTGATAAGCCCATGGTGTATATGTGATTTCTTCAAATTATAGCGGTAGTATGCATGGCCTGATTTAATATCAGGAAAGGTGAACTTTGCTTGTCATTCATGGAAGATCCAGTTATGACAGTCTTTATCATTGGCAGGCGAAAACCTTCGTATTACTGTGTAACAGTCATTAATATTATTTTTAATATTATACTAGATGACTCTAGCATCAAAGCTACAAGATCTAGAAATCTGGAATCCTAGTCAAAAGGTTTGTCTGGGTGGAAACTCTTTGTTTCATATTTTTAAACCGAGCTTTCAAGTCTCTTTGTTCCGGGATCTTAGATTTTCCATCAAAATGCACTACTGAAAGTGATGGACAAGCTTTCGGAATGTGAATCATGTGTGAAATCATAGTCAAAGAGTCAATGAAGAACTTATGCCGCGTACTTTTTGTACTTGAGGCTCCGTTTTTCAGATATAATCACTCAAGTGGCCTAATAGACCGTCTGTCAAAATCACATTGATCGACGTCATGGCCACGTGGTTTGTGTGAATGCTAGTTGCCAGATACTTTTTGGCTCTAGCATTAAAGCTGCAAGGTCTAGTGATCTAAAATCTTAATGAAAAGATCTGTATGACTGAAAATTTTTTATTTTTCAATTTTTACTTAGGTCTCTAAGTCTCCCTGTTCAAGGATTCTAGATTTTCTGTCAAAATCCAACCCAACATCACATTATTTAACGTCACGGTCACGTGGTCTGTGCGAGTACTAGCTCCCATATATCTTTTGGCTCTAGCATCAAAGCTGCAAGGTCTAGTGATCTAAAATCTTAGTGAAAAGGTCTGCATGGCTGAAATCATTTTATTCCGTTTTTTTTACCTAAGTTTCCAAGTCCCCTGTTCAAGGATTCTAGATTTTCTGTCGAAATTCAACAATTTTTCTGGAATTCAAAGTAGTTTGTTCATAGTCTGAGACACACTGAAGAAGTTATGCTGCACAGAAACTTGGTTTTTACTATGGAGGAGCTGCAAACTGACCAGTTATGCCAGTTTAAAAGCTATTTTATGACTTATAATTTAAGCACAAACGTAGACCGCTCAGTCTGATGGTTTCGGTTTGCTGCGCTGATGTGATTACAGATCTCAAATTCGTTTTATTATTGCTATTTGAAATAAAGCATTGTTTCGTACTGTATTCGAGACGTGTGGCTATGTTCAGTGACTTTAGAAAAAAAAGCTTGGGACCATATTCAAAAATGTTAGGGCCCCACTTTTACGTTAGCATCATATATAGCCCATGTATGATTTCAGAAACTTGTTGAAAAATGAGTTAGGATCAATTTTAAGATTGATTCAATATTTCTGCTACAGAAATGTTTAACTATAGTTATTCGTAGTTACCGTATTTTGCGGACTATAAGCACCTCCGTAGTAATGGTCGCAAAAGGCCATTTTTCTAAAATTTTGCTGTTTTGTACACAAATATGACGCGACACAGTAATAGTCGCAAATAGCGACTTATGGTCCGCAAAAATCGGTATATCGGTATCATGCATGGTCCGTGCATAGGTTCCGAATACTCATAAAAACATTGAAAGATGTTTGTTAAAGGCGATGGGTAGTAGTTATTCTATACTTGATCCATCCACCTAATATTTTTCTATAATTTCATTATGTCAGCATCCTGGTATGGCCCATACATATATCATTGGGTAGATCAAAAAGAGTGTAAATATAGGCTTTCATACTGATTTGACACAGTCCGGAGATGAATGGATCAAAAATAATCTCAAGACACCAAACCTTGTCTGTCACATACATGGCCCATAATATATCATTGAATAGATCAAAAAGAATGCAAATATGGGCTTTGGTATTGAATCGACACAATCCTGAGTTAAATAAATCAAATATAATTTCAACCCACGATATCTTGCCTGTTCCATGCATGGCCCATGTATATTTATTAATATTATTCATAATTATGCTAAATGGCTCCAACATCAAAGCTACAAGATCTAGAGTCTAAAATCTTAGTTAAAAGTTCTGTATAGATGGAAACTCTTTGTTTCATATTTTTACCTTAGACTTCTTTCAAGTCTCTTTGTTCCGGTATCTCGAATTTTTCATCAAAATGCAGTACTGAAAGTGATGATAATGAAATGCATAAGACTTTTGCAGGACAAGCTTTCGGAATGTGAATTATGTGTGAAATCATAATCAAAGAGTCAAAAAAGAACTCAAGCCGTGTACTTTTCGTACTTGAGGCTTTGTTTTTCAGATATACTCATTTGAAAGTGGCCTAATAGACGGACTGTCTGTCAAAATCACATTGATTGACACCAAGGTCTGTATGGCTGAAAACCTTTGAATTCCATATTTTTACCTAGTTTTCCAAGTATCCTTGTTCAAAAATTCTATATTTTCCGTCAAAATTCAACAGAAAGCCTTTTTTGGAATTCATAGTTGCTTTTTGCAAGGAAGCTTTGAGCGTGTTGGGTCATAGTCCAAGACTCGGTGAAAAAGTTATGCGGCACAGATTCTTGATTAATACCTTTGATTTTACGAATAGGACATGCAAATCGTCCAGTTTTGTTAGTTTAAAAGCTATGACTATCAATTCCAGCTCAAACAAAGAATATTAAGTTGTGCGTTCAATCTGATGGTTCCGGTTTGTGATTACACAGCTCAAGTTCGTTTTATTATCGCTATTTGAAATAAAACATTGTTTTGTACTGTACTTGAGACGTATGGCTATGTTCAGTGATTTAGAAAAAAACTTGGGACCATATTCAAAAATTTCAGGACCCACTTTTACGTTAACAGCATGTATGGCTCATGTATGATTTCTAAAATTGATTCGAAAACCGGTTAGGATGAATTTAAAGATTTATTCGACATTTCTGATACAAAAATGGTTGAAGTATTTGTAGTCATGCCAGTATCATGAATGGCCCATGCATGGGTTCAGAATACTCATAAAACGTAGAAAGATGTTTGCTGAAGATGGGTAGTAGTTGTTTTAGACTTGATCCATCTATCTAAAATTTTTCTAAATTTTTATTATGTCAACATCATGTATGGCCCATACATATATCATCGAATAGATCAAAAAGAGTGTAAAGATGGGCTTTGAAACTGATTTGACAAAGTCCTTAAATTGAACAACCCAAAAATAATCTCAAGACACCATACCTTGTCTGTCCCATACATGGGCCATAGATGTATATCATTGGGTAGATCAAAAAGAGTGTAAAGATGGGCTTTCATACTGATTTGACCCAGTCCGAAGATGAATGAACAAAAAATAAACTCAAGACACCAAACCTTGTCTGTCCCATGCATTTCCCATACATATATCATTGGGGAGATCAAAAAGAATGTAAAGATAGGCTTTGATACCGATTTAACCTGGTCGTGAGATGAGAAACTGATTTGACAAAGTCCTTAAATTGAACAACCCAAAAATAATCTCAAGACACCATACCTTGTCTGTCCCATACATGGGCCATAGATGTATATCTTTGGGTAGATCAAAAAGAGTGTAAAGATGGGCTTTCGTACTGATTTGACCCAGTCCGAAGATGAATGAACAAAAAATAAACTCAAGACACCAAACCTTGTCTGTCCCATGCATTTCCCATACATATATCATTGGGGAGATCAAAAAGAATGTAAAGATAGGCTTTGATACCGATTTAACCTGGTCGTGAGATGAACAAACCCAAATATAATTAAATATAATATGTAAACACCATGCCTTGTCTGTCTGTCCCATGCATGGGCCTCACATATATCACTGGATAAATCAAAAAGGGTGCAGAGATGGGATTTGTTACTGATTTGGCACAGTCGTGAGATGAATAACCCGAAAATAATTTCAATAGACCATACCTGGTCTGTCCCACGCATGACCCATACATATATCATTGGACAGATCAAAAAGAGTGTAACGATGGGCTTTGACACTGATTTGACAAAGTCCTTAAATTGAACAACCCAAAAATAATTTCAAGACACCATACCTTGTCTGTCCGATAGATATATATCCTTGGATAGATCAAAAAGAGTGTGAAGATGGGCTTTCATACTGATTTGACACAGTCCGGAGATGAATGAACAAAAAACAATCTCAAGACACCAAACCTTGTCTGTCCCATCCATGGCCCACGCATATATCTCTGGGTAGATTAAAAAGAGTTTAAAGATAGGCTTTGATACTGATTATACGTAGTCCTAGGATGTACAAACCCAAATATTATATAAAAACACCATACCTTGTCTGTTCGCATGCATGGATCATACATATATCATTGGATAGATCAAAAAGAGTGCAAACTACACAGTCCTGAGATGTATAAACCAAATATAAATTCAAGACACTATACCTTGCCTGTTGCATACGTGGCTCATGTATATATCATTGGATAGATTAAAAGGTGTGTAAAGACGGGCTTTGGTGTTGATTTGATATAGTCCTAAGAAGAATATTTCAAATATAATTTCAAGACTTAATATCTTGTCTGTCCAATGCATGGGCCTCTCATATATTATTCGGTAGATCAAAAATAGTGTAAATGAATGAAACCAAATAGAATTTTAGGGCCATAATATCATGCAAGGTGAACTTTGATTTTTGCATAACTTTGCTAAATTCAGGCATGATCATCTATGGTATGTACTAATGAGTGGCTGAGAATGGTTATGTAGTGAATTAATGAAGGGTAATTTGTAATTACCATAGCTGGTCATGACCTCTATAAACTACATGAATTACATTTAAAGGACAGGCGCTTGACAGAAAGTATTTTATATATTTACAAAGGTTATATACTGATTTTTTTTTTTGCAAGATCCACATACTAACGAAACTTTATCTTTGCAGCTTAGATTGGGTAAAACTTTTTGTATTGAGATATTTAAATTCTCGGAATGCGTTTCATAGGCATGTGCATCCAAGATATGCAGGTAGGGAATAAGAGAGGAAAGAACGTAGGAAGTAAAAGGATATTAAGAAAATAGAGAGAAAGACACCGAAATTGAAAATGAAATTACTTACAATGTGCAAGATATCCATAACAATTAATGCTTCAAGTTTTGTAAATTATTTGGAATGAAAGCAGTGACCTAATATTTATAGAGAGGGATATGAAAATATTGATCTCAGTGCTATTCTAGAGTAAATGTAATGATTAGAAGCATTGATGTAAAAAACAGTATCAGGCCTTCCAAAATTCATATTATTGGTATCATACTAAAAGGTATACCAATAATCTGGGTCTAAAATTTCAACATTAATAGGCTTGTAATTCTCATTTGGCAAAGGATCCATCAGATCCATATCATTGATTGGTGAGTTATCATTTAAACAGATATCACAGCACCAAGGTTTGTCATCTGATTCTGATGCCAAATCATCATATTCAGACTTTTTTAAAGTTGATAAATAAAAAACGCAACTATTTAAAACAAATATCACATAACATGGAATCATTATCCTCATTCCTATCAGGTTTTCTGTGCCAGTAAGGCTGGAGTTTCTTTGACATAACGCCAGCACAACAAACGCAACCACGCTTTACGACGGCAAAACATCCAATGGTTTATTCAACAGAAAACACAACAAGGATAACCACGGGCGCACACACAATCGTGCGCATGTCATTAATGGGCGGTAGACATCAAAGGTTATAAACAGACACAACAATACAAGCTAGGTCCAATCAGATGAGACCACGACAACTGGGAGGGAATTGCAACATATGCCCATATTAGGGAATAAGCCAAATTAACCTAATGGCGAAGCCAAATCAACTTACTGGCGCTGCATGAGTATTTTAATTTGTTTTCTGGACATGGACTGTAACAAGAAATGTATTCAAAAAAGAAACTATTATGAAAAATAAATTGGCGCACAAAAAAGCTGTTTGTTTAGACTTACAAATTTATAGCCTACATTTGGTTTTAAATATAAGTTGAATAGAACTATATCTCTATCTGGAATGAAGGGGTTCGAAAATAGGAAAAATCACGCTAAAGGCGCGCGAAAAATTTGCTATTTTTCGGAACTTTATCATGGACCCCAAATTGGGTATACAGTGCAATCTTGGTAGAAAGTATCCCGGACCACCTCCCGGTAGTACAATATTTTCTCTTAGTAAAACAAAGCTCCAATCAACTTGGAAAGGCATTTAGAAGGTTCACTAAGAAAAATTTGGAATCGTTTTTGAATAGGTTGAATAATATAGATATATCTGACTACATGGGTCTTCAGAATTCCAATGATTGCTTTGAACAATTTTTAATGGATTTTACAGTGAATAGGAAATTTCTTTTCCAGTTGTGAAATTAAAAAAAGGTTCTAATGTATGACAGTATCAGGGTTTCCCACAACAAATATAGGAATCAATATAACGCCTTCTATGTAGCAAAAAAGCACGATATTAAAAGGTACGAATTCGATCAGCATAAAAGGAACACGAAGGCTTTTGGAAAAGGGTTAATCCTCTGTCTGGCAGAGTAAAGGCCAACCCAGGTCCATCGGTGGGTCTTCTTATACTAAAGGTAAAGTTGCAGACAAATTCAATGAGCATTCTCTACGGTGGCGTAGAGATTGATTGATCGAATGCCTCCTCCGAACAGCACAAAATTACAGCTTTCATATCTTTGCAAATCATATTCAACCCCAACGTATCTTCGAACCACTTCTTCTGTAGAGGTATAGCAAGATTATAAATACACATATAATAAAGATAATAAGTTGGTGCGGATGGCGAAAGGACGAGATCACCGAGGCGTTAAAATGTAGCAGGAAAATGATAAAAGCGAAGAAGCAGAAATTAAAACAACACATCCGCCATACAACTATTAAGCGACCATACATTTAAATAGAGGAGGTAAATAAGGTGAACATTGAGAGGTTCCAACTTTGCTATTCTGTTTTGCACTGTTGTGTCTTTGTTTACATCCCTTTCAGTGGTCGAGTGATAGACCAGGTTCCACGGTCCTTCCACATGTCTGACTGAGCTTGAATTAAAAGCTAATTTCTGAATAGGTGTGGTGACGTTTCGTATGTTCCACGGTTGGGATATGTTTGATTTGTACGCGAACGAGTTGCTCTCCAATCGCTCTCTCGTGTGAATTGTTATGGATACCTTGCACATTGTATATAGTTACCTTTTTAATTCCGTGTCTCGGTTTCATTACTCATCACTTCTCCTAAACGCATGATATCCTTTATCAGGGTTTCAGTAGAACCTTGGATCTTCTCATATTTCAATGTTTGCTGTGATTGGAATGTAATAGGATAGCAATTTACTATGAGAACTTTGTTTGTTATTCCTACATGTGTATGTATACAGAAGTTTAGGCTCCTGACCCAACAACACATTGGTGCCGGCGTTTCAGTAGAGCAGTAACGCGTGACCATTTAAATTACGTTGTCTTTGTTTTCTATCTTGCTCAAAACTCGTCTCCAACAAGCACTAAAAAGCAGCAGATTTGTTGGAAAAGCTTTAAACTTTTTTTCATTTCGGTGCATTTTTCACTCGCTTCATGGTAGTTTCTGTCTTTCCGGTCGTTTCGGTAATTCAGAATTTAGAGTAACACGGCTACTACCGATATCGAAGTCGCCCGCTTTTACGGTACCGGTATTCGAAATATAAATGAATTTAGAAAGTCATATCTTAAGGGTATCGATGAGCAGTTTGTTATCGGCCCATAAACCAGTTTTGTTAATAAAAATGACTTGTTCTAAACCATAAACCAATAAAACATTGACAATGTGAGATAGGAGGGGAGAGAATATTTGCAGTATACTGTATAGATATACAGGGTAGGTAGGGATGTTGTTATGATGCAAATACAGAATATAACCTGATGCAAAATGAAAAAAATTAAAAACAAAATATATAATCATTATGATAACATTGAAATCTTCTGGAATATACAACATTCATGAATATCAAACTCATCATCATCATCATATTGGTCTGTATAAACATATGGGTAAAATGGATTATTGGATTGTATTTTTCATTTAATTTTTGTTTTTGTCTATGCACTTATTGTTGTTATTATTATCCTAAATTATTTGGAATATTTCTACATGGCAAAAACAAAAATGTTGGTGTTACCAATCTCATGTGATTCGTGTTTGGAAAATTATAATTGGCTCGATCAAAACAAATGAAAAAAAAAATCCGTTTGGCATTGGGTTTTATTGAAAAAAAAAAAAAAAAAAAAAAAGATGCAAAATGAGAACATTCACAAAATTGATGAACGTGTTCATTTACAGTTTAGTGTTGTGTTCATAGTGATTCATTGAAAACCCTGTTGTGTTGTATGTTTTCCTACTTAACTTGGTAACTTTCTAAGTACGGTACCGTAACTGAATAGGCAATAGGGCACGTGCTAGGGTAGGTAACTTAATTTGAACGAGTTCAGAAATTATAAAAATGCTAATATCGAAATTTTTCTCTCAGATGGTATAACAAATTATTCGAAATGACGTTTTATAGACCATTTACTTGCTTTGATCTGTTAAAATTCAACAACGTTAATCTTGATCCGTTAACAGAAACCTACGGACTATCATTTTATCTTCAATATCTTGCAAAATGGCCAGAATTTTTTACGGTTGCAGAATCACCCTCTGGGGAAACTATGGGATATATCATGGGGAAGGTAAGTCGGGTCTCATGAAGTTTAGTACCATATATCCGATTATCATAAAAATTTCCATGTTGCAAGCGACTCATCCTAACCCGAGAGACAATGCCAGATGCTTGCAGCATTGGCGCCCCCTAGTTAGGATGAGAATATTCTGCCAGTTTTTATTTTAATGACATTCGGAAATATGGTACTAAACTTCACTAGTCCCGGTAAGTCAACCACTGAATTCCGATTTTCACTCTTTGCATTAGAGTCCTGTTCCAAAATTTCATATTGACAAAAGCGTAGGGTATATGTCAAGAAGGACGTATTATAAAAAAAGAGGTCTCGTGAAGATTAGTACATCTTCAGATGTCCAAAATGTTTGTGTCATTTCCTCGGAATATACAAAAAAGCTTCAAAACCAGCAAGACGGAGTATTTTTTTAACAGTACTGGGTATTGAAAACAAGACATTTAAATCTTCAAGTTTTCCTCTGACAGAATCCATTTTCTTCTGGTAGCAAAATAGGAGTCTCACGAAGTTTAGTACTATATATCGAATTGTCATTCAAATTTCCTATGTTGGAAGCTGCTCATACTAACCCGGGAGACATTGTGATATGCTTGCAGCACTGGCGTAAGAATCAGAATATTTTGCCAGCTTTTCTTTTTATGACATTCTGGAATGTGGTTCTAAACTCCACTAGACCCCAATGTAGCTATAGCATTCTGCCAATCTCTTTCCGATTATTAGGAAAATTTACATGATAGAAGCGACTCATGCTTAATGTTACCTCGAAACCAACGCCATATGCTGGCCGCATTGGCGCCCTTTGGTTATGACGAAAATATTCTGTCAGTTTTAGATTGTATAACATTTAGAAACTCTGACACAGGAAGAACATGGGTTACATCTAAAGAAAAATTGCCAAATGGGCGATATTTCGGGATATATCTAGATGATGTGACTAAAATTTTTTTTTTACTGCCACTACTTTCGCTGTGTGGTGAATCACCCTGTCCAAGGCCCTGTAACAGTGGCCACTTATAGACGGACAAGGTTACAATTGCTGGAAAGATGTGATCTTTTCCTGTTCGGCTTAGCCTACCCAAGTTAATAGGTAGAGTGGTTGGCATAGATTAACGAGCTGGACTCACCGGGACTCAAACTCGAGAAAAAATATCTCTTTTTGAGTATATGTATTAAAAAGGGCTCAAAATCATCAATACTTCTATGGAATAGCAGTGTTGGTGGTTTTAAAGCTTTTTGGTCCCAGAAGAAAATGATATAGACTTTTCAGACACCTGAAGAAAACAAAGAACCTTGTCAGAAATTTTTCTCTTTATCTGTATTAAGAAGTCCTTTTACAATGCTGATTATTTCGTGATTTTTCAAGATTACGGTATAAATTATTTTTAATTTCTCAAGGTTGAAGGTCGTCAACCAGAAGATTGGCACGGTCATGTGACGGCAGTAACGGTGGCGCCAGAGTACAGACGTCTCGGACTAGCGGCAGAATTAATGAGGCGACTGGAAGATGTTTCAGAACAAAAACGAGGATATTTCGTGGATCTCTTTGTGAGAAAATCAAATGAGGTTTGTAAAATTTTTCCCCAACGCTTCATCTGACAGAATGCTGGTCATTCCAAAGATAAGTGAGGTTGCCGTTTTATTTAAGAATGAACATACACAACAATACATATTCTGATTCGATATGCACAGCCACTGAAAGCAAAACGATATAATTTGGCGGCGTTTCGAAATTCTATTCAGAAAATCCTTTTTTTTTCATTTGATTTTGTGAATTTTAAAATGTCTGCAAATTATTTTACGTTTTGCTTTATTAACCGTCTCCGCAAGCTATGAATCTACCCGTTGGCAATCATGCACTACAGCGACACACGTTTGTGGTGGTTGCATTTTTTCTTGGTTTGTTTTCTTTTAGCTTTTAAATTTTTCAATGCAACCGAACGGTTTGCTAAGTGATTTTTTCGATGCATACATTTTGTGCTTTAAAGCAATGCAGACGTGTGTCGGCTTTTTGTTTTGTCACTTGCAACACAACGCATCAGTGAGACAACTTTATATGTATTGTGGTCTTAGCCAATTTAATAAATTAAAGTTTCATTTCTTCATCATAGTTCATTGTTGTTGTTCAACAACATGTTCTTCGTAGTGGCACCAGAAATGTGTAATTAGTCGCTAGAAAACAAGACGATCTTAAGTCCCTTTTTAAAAATTGATTTAGTTGTTGAAAAATGATTAGCTTGAAGTGCTGCATATTTTGATATTGGAGGTTCCAGTCTTTACTAGTCAAGATTATTATTTTTTTTTTTTATTGAAATTCACTCTTAGCAAGGCCGGAAGCAGAGCCTAAAAGGAACCAACTAACAGCCACTTTATAGAAAAGAGCTATTAAAAGATGTAGCACCAGCAACTGCACTCTAAGCGGAGAACATCCCAAACGGAACTAAGCCACCCTTGGTGAAGTGCAGTGAGTGGTATCTGCTGTGGGCGATGGTAGAACCTTCTACCACTCTTTGCTTCGTTTTAGTCGCCTCTTGTGACACACAGGAAATATGTTAGAACTATTCTAAAGCCCGTACCTACGGGGTTTAAATTAATTATTAAATATAAATATAGCAAACCTTTATTAAAACAATTTTTTCTGAAAGTTCTGTTCTCCAGCAATAAATTGATGTGTGATTGCTGGAAAAATTTTTGCCTGATTGTTGTAGTTTAAATTGATTTTTGGCAGCTGTTTGAGACATTTTTTACTTCTTCAAATTTTTGTCAATCTTCAATTAAAAAAAAAAAACAGTCAATGTCCCCCTAGATTTTGGAATTTATACAAGAAAAGCTTTGATTTAGACAAAATTTTCAAATCCCTGAGGTGCGATAACACATCCTACACATTTTTATCATGTTTGCCCCCAGAATGGCGTATTTTTACGCCCCTCAAAATTAGACCCAATTCGATTGAATGCAAGTTACTTTTCTGGTTCGATTGAATGCAAGTTACTTTCCTGGTTAGAGTGAATATAAACAACAAAAAAGAAAACCTTGTATACTATTTCAGATCGCCGTTGGAATGTACAAGCGTCTCGGATACTCAGTCTATCGAGTGGTCACGGGATATTACTCATCACCAGGTGGCGACAGAGATGAAGACGCTTTTGACATGAGAAAAGCACTCAGTCGTGACATTTCCAAGAAATCTATCATCCCGTTAAAAGATCCTGTTAAACCAGAAGATTTAGAATAATGACGGATCCCAGTCGGAAATTTGTTCAGCGGAGGACGTCGGTTGCAGAAAGTTTCCTCTTCTTGTGAACCCCACTCTAGACAAGGGTGGGAACTCAAAGTACGACCTAGGGTGGGAGAATCTTGTTTTTTTTTGGATGTCTGAAATGCCCATGTCATTTTCTTCTTCAAATGGACAAAAAAGCTTCAAAACCATCAACACTGCTATTTCATAGCAGTATTGATTGTTTTGCATCTTTTTTTTACTGTTTGGTTTCTACCAGACACTAAAAGAGACATTTTAGTCCTCTAGCCACAGATATATCGTGAAATGTTGCTCTTTTGCCAAATTTTCTTCTGATGGCAGCAATTTTCTTCAGGTGTCTGATTAGCGGAGATTCTGCCAGTCTGGTATGGCTAAATGATAGCAACCGCGGATGTACGAAAATCTGCCTGAAATAGAACCTCATCCTGAGGAAAATATTCTATACTCAACTAAAATGTATTGTAGAAAACAGCTCTGCTCATGGCCGAGTTATCATCTACTATTACCCTAAAATCATTGTTCTTTTGAATACAACACTCGCAATCAGGTGTGGCCAAAATCGAATGTCTTTGGGTTTCTTGAATCAACACATCTTTCAATCAGCTTATAATTTAAATGAAAATTTACTCATTTTTGAAAAAATTCGAAATTATCATGTTGTGATTGGATTTGATTAAGTATATGTTAAAAATAATTTACGATCGGGGAGGTTTATGACTGTGTTGTTTTTAAAGTTTCTGACTGGGATCTTAATTTATTGTTAATATTATATTGCATTATTGTATTGAAAATACTTATTGAAAACATATGTGTGTGATGATGTATGAAATGTATGCACTGGTAGCAGTAAGTTTTCATAAGAGGTGTTCAGTCCCACCAAGTGTTTGGTTATTTTTCAAAGTTTGCCATTGCGTCTGGTGCGAAATTTGTTTTCGTGTATGTTATTTGTCTCAAAATGGGGACTGCCAAGGTTGAGTATTTTTTGCATTCCTTCGGTGCTTCATTACATGGACAGGAATCTTCTATTGATGTCCTCCAAAAGACTTCACATATGAAGTAAACATTTAGGCAAAAACTCCTTACATGGATCCGGTATATCTGCACGATAGGACATGACTCGCCTTATGATTTACTTTATCATCAGCTTTTCCTTAGGCGATGGGTAAAGATGTAAAGCAGCCCCTAACGGGTACTATCCACTTAATTGAATGGCAGAGGGTTACCTGGATCCTACAAAATGTAGTACCAGCAGGTTCACTTTGAGTGGGAAACATCCAGAACTGAAGTAAAAGGGGTGCTTTATAAACGCCCTAACCTATTTTGTGAAGGGTGACTGAAAAAGGTGGTAGATGGTTTTAATATCACCTAGGGCAGATCCACTTACTGCAGTTTATTGTAGGGGTTGTGTCTTCTTTGGGATGTTTTTCACCCGAAGCTGGAACTGCATTTTGTTGCGGCTCTCTACAATATAAGTAGTTATTGTGGGTTTATTTTAGGGCTATACGAATGCCGACAGCAAAAAAAATCAATGAATAGTGTGGGAGTAGGGTTCCTATACGAAGGTGGGGAAAAATTTAGACATTGTGCTAGTAACTCTGAGAGACTTGGGTCTGTCATATGGTTAAAACTTGACCTCGGTTCTTGAGTCCTTTGGCATAAAAGTGATAGCCCATGGGAAGGGAAGCCTAAATTTTAGTGATAAAGTTTCTCTTGTCAAGTTTTGTTCACGAAGTTTTAATCTCCGCTTCTGCCCCTGCTGGTTGGGTAAGAATTTATGAAGGTTTGTGGCGGTTGCTTGTCATCAGTTAAAGGGGAATTGTGCCATGACCCCTTTCGCCGACAAAAATAGACATAATTTATTTCGACACAAACAATAAGGATGTAAGAATGACGTGTATTTTTATCATTATATTCAGGTCTAACATTTCGGATCACTCAGTGTTAGATATCTTTCGCACCCAATGATTTTCAGATTATTAATGCGAAAATAGGTTGGACCTATCATCAGGACTATATAAAATCAAGACGTCCAAAGTAATTTTTGATAGCTTTTCACGAAACGGACGAACAAGGCCAAATTTAATTCATTGTCATTTTCACAGTGCTCTGCCGCCCCAAGTGGCTACCTCACACGTGCGTCACTGGCTGGTTTCGTTTTTTGATTCTCGACTTTTCCAGTTTTGTTCCAGGTTTTTCTCGTACATTTTTGCATTTTCTATCAATTTTTCTTCGAAATGGAAGTTGTAACTCAAGAAGTAACACCTGTAGCTACGTTAGAACCTGCGACGAAGGTACGTAGTAGCCTTACAGATTAATAAGATTCATTTTTAGACCAGTTTTGGGGAAAAGTAGACCGATAGGGTGCCTTGTTAGCTCAATTCTTTTTGAAATACGCTTCGAACTAGGCATCTCTGATCGTCGGACGCAGGTATGAATGTCATGAGGGTAATGGTTATATGGAGATGTCTGCTGGACGCCTCACAGGTGTACGGTGGTTCAGGTAAGCGTTGCTTACGGCTTCCTCCACAGGAAAGGAGAGAAATATGATAAGCCAAAAACCTTTACCTACCCCAATTCGGAACTGGTATCTGCACGAGAGGGCGTGGTTCGCCATATGCCTATCCTATTTATTTCGATAATTGTGAAAAGTTTTGATTCTAGAAACCTGTAATCCCGCAGATTTACAAGCCGAATAAGTGATTATAAGCACTGCTTACAACTTTCACCCATCAGCCAGGTTCATATGTACAGATTAAATGTTAAGCTAAAACAATCGTACCCCAATTCAGAGCTGTTATCTGCACAAGAGGCCATGGTTCACCAAATGATTAAGTCGTGCATTCTCAGCTTTACTCTCCTACAGAAAAAAATAATGAATCCTAACCTAAGAATTCGCTTTGGGCTACACATCGGTGACGTCTGGTTGAAATGAGATTTTTCTGTCCAATTCACTGTTTACATTGTTTTTTATTTTTAGGTTCCAAAACAAGATGGAGCAGAGCCGGTGGGGGAAGAGTCAGTTGGTAAAATTGCCCCGGATAAAATGACGTCAAAAGATTATTATTTTGACTCATATGCACATTTTGGAATCCATGAAGAAATGCTAAAAGACGAAGTTCGAACTTTGACCTATCGGAATTCTATCTATCACAATAAACATCTGTTCCGTGGAAAGGTATTGCTTTTCTGTTTCAGCTTGAAATTTTTTAAATGATTTTATAAGATAAATGAATGAATTATTAACATTATTTCCTATTAGCATATATGTTAAAACAATTATTTTATACAAGTGACATAGATTGGAGGTTATTACAAAACTTGTATTTTTTTTGGGCCTAACCAAATGTATTTTCCTTAAATCTATTTTACCAGCCTATTCAATTTTAACACCATGTATTCAGGGTCGCATATTGTAGGTACGTCCTAACGTATTTCCAGCGTCTCGTAAGAGGCGACTAGAAGGAGCAAGGAAGTGGTAGATGGTTTTAACATCGTCTGGGGCAGATACCACTTACTGTACTCTACCATGGGGGTTCCTACCATGGGCGGGATGTTTTCTGTTTGAGGTGCAGTTGCTGGTACGACATCTTTTAGTAGCTCTTTGCTATTGAGTGGCTGTTGGTTAGTTCCCATTGGGAGCTGCTTCCGGCCTTACTTGTGAAGAGTGGATTTCGATAGAAAAAATAAATATAAAGTTGTACGGCACTGTGTGTTATGAAGATTTAGTTATTTTATAGATTTTTTTAGATTTATGGGGAATTATCTTACCATTTTTAGAGTTTTCTGAAAATATTTTTCCAAGAAGTGATATGGATTTACTGTCTTACCTATATTCGACAGAACATGTTTATAAAAATAAATGGTAATCCTTGTTCAAATAAGGTTTTTTTGTGTGGGAGTGTGTATACTCTCTAATAATCCTGAAATAAATCATGTCAGTTTTGTATACAAACACTTTCATTTCACTCCTGTGCTTTAAACTAGGGCTGTCAATTTCTGTCATCGGAAGTCACAGAGAAATTTTAGAAGAACTTATTGTAATTGAAATTGTAGAAGAACTTATCTACACATTTTAAAGATACAAACACCCCGATTTTATACAAAATTTTAATTTTGTGTTGATGGGAATACAGACGATAATAATACTCCTATTATTTGCGCCCTTGCGCGTGCCTATTCAACCAATATTTGAACTTTGATTATGAATGTATGTATAAAAAAATGAATATTATTTACTAATTATTCCTCTTTTTAAAAAGACCGATTTTCTTCGAGTGTTGTGGTACCTAATATTCCTTCGCTTTGATATTAATTTGATGAGAATTAATTTTTCAGGTCGTTCTTGATGTTGGCTGCGGCACGGGGGTTTTATCAATGTTTGCGGCTAAAGCAGGAGCGGCAAAAGTAATCGGAATCGAATGTTCAAGCATCGTCGATCACGCTCAGAAGATTATTGAAGCAAACAAACTCGATCATGGTAATTTTATCAGTATTTATTGATACTGGTTTTTCCAGTATGTCACAACTGTTATTCTTTGCTGTGAAAATCATATAATTATGTTTCAAGCCGATATATTGGCCTAATTTTGCTGTTTAACAATATATCGACAGATCACAAAAGTGGTCGATGATTCCGGCCAACCAAAATATACACATACATGCATGCGCAGTTCTTTTAAAATGATGCATTTTTTTGTTTGAATGGCAAAAATTGCACTATATTTTTTGCTTCATCTAGGGGAATCCTAGCAGATGTCCCTCGTGTGAGATAGAATCTTATTTCCTTCTGCAGAAATTGCTTAGTAACGCATCAAAATATTCCATGTTTATTGGCCTTTCTTATGCAATAGACATGTTCTTTCATTATTTATTGCTTTTCGTTGTGAGAGTTTACAACGAGTTTCATGTGAGATGAAACATTGGCTATCGGTGGTCAAAAAGGTCAAAGTATCGATATCGGCCGGGTTCTAGTGAGGCATCCTTTCATTTAAAAAGCAGGCATATGTTCGGAAATATCTCCAAATGCATAAGATTAATTGAAACTGGATGCCAGTACTGGTGTTTTAGTATTGTTTGATATTTCATCAATCTAGAGGCATTTTCGGCGATATTAGAGCTGGGTGGCATCAGGTATATTTTGTACCGACATACCACCGCCAAATTACCGGTATGCCAAGCCATTTTCTGCTATAAAAAATATGCCATTGTGTCGTTTCAAAAAGCCACTCGACCTAGTTCAAAAAAAACAGGTGCATACCTCTAAATGCGGGCGTTTTTTTTTTCATGACATTGCAAATGTTCTATCGAAGCATGTCAGCAGGTGTAAGTGGTCTAAAGACCCGTTTTTGTCGTTACTTGACACGATAATACACCAACTTGCAACCATTTTAGGCGGTATGTCACGAAATGCCGGTATCACAGCAAACCGACAGTGTGAAAATTAACGCGATACGATATTTTGGAAAACTGAATACAGGTATTTACCGATATGCTGCCCAGCTCTAGGCGATATGCAGTGAAATCACGACAAACTGACATTTTTTGGTTTTTATTGATTCAACAATATGTCGCCCGGCGCTACTAGCACTCGATGCTTAACCTGACTTGTCTCTCTTTCAGTCATCACACTCATCAAAGGCAAAGTAGAGGAGGTCACCTTACCGGTTGAAAAAGTTGATATTATTCTGAGTGAATGGATGGGTTACTGTTTATTATATGAATCTATGTTGAACACTGTGTTATATGCCAGGTAAGGTCATGATTGTGCTTCATATAGGGGCTAATTTTGGGGCACAATGTTGTAAATTCACAATTATGGCCTATAGTGATGAAATTCAGTCAGAAATAAATAATAAATCATTCTCGTTCTGATATGAATTTTGCCCCAATTTTATATTATGCAAGCTTGAGCTCTTTTTTGGACAGAATATAGACTGTGAAGTCACAAAATTCCTGATTTTGCTGCATTTCTTGGTCAAAATACGCATAAGTGAATGGATTGTTCTTTTATTTTATATGATTCTATAGTAAACACCTAAAACTATGTCTATGTCTATATTAACCGGCATATAGACATAGTTTATTTCGACACCTCTGTGTCGACAGAGGTGTCGAAATGAACTATGTCTATGTCAGTTTATACATGGATTGCACTGCACATGGACTAATATTGGGCATATTGCTCTAATACTATAATTTAGTGTGAAATGAAATCGTATTAGATGGTTTTGCTTTCGCTCTGGGCTGATATCACCCGCTGCACTCTATTATAACTGTCCTATTTCGGATGACAGGTTAGCTCAATCTGTAAACATTGGGAATAAGCTTCGAGCTAGGCATCTCTGATCGTTATAACGCAGGTTCGAATCCTGTGAGGGATGATAATTATATGCGAGATGTCTGCTTGACGCCTTGCCAGTGCAAGTTGTGTCATGTGAGTGTCGTTAACGTCTCCCTCCACCATTTAGCTCCATCCAGGAAAAATGAGAAATACGATTATAAAAACCTTCACCCCGATTCGGTACTGGTATCTGCACGAGAGTTCGTGGTTCGCCATATGGTTAAGCTGTATTCTGGGCTTTCCACTCCTGCAGGATAAAAATGAAATCCTATACTATGCTCCCACTGTGCAGTTAGTGTTATTGCATTTTGTTATATGTGTATTTGTCATATTAGCGGCGGTTAGAGGATTCTTTATGCACCTGCAAATCACAGATCCACAAAATATCAGTTAGCTCGCATAGCATGCCGTTCAGTTGTGAGGGAAATAAAAAAAGTATTCGCAACATTGCCCTAGCATAACTTTAAAATTAATCAATCTTAAAAACGTATGGTCTTTAATATTGGCCTCTAGAGTGCTGATTCCTTGTTTGGAATGAGTTGTTATTGAAAAAAGATCGATTCTCTTTTCAGAGACAAGTGGCTGGCCCCTGATGGGTTGATCTTCCCAGACCGAGCGGTTTTATATGTAACGGCGATTGAGGATCGACAATATAAAGAAGATAAGATTAACTGGTGGAACGATGTATACGGTTTTGATATGAGCTGTATCAAAGATGTGAGTTACTTATGTCAATTGTTGTTTCTGTGATTTGTTCCAGGCCCTCTTCTTTTGACAGAAGTTCCTCCTCGGAAAAATTTCACTTTGTGGTAAATTTGCTGAGTTATAGTTCTAATGTTCCTCATTCCCAGACAAATATCGTACCCCAGTGTCTCAATATGAATGAAATTCAAATTTACAAAAAATTTTATTGATGAAATAACATTAATTGATTTATTTTCTGCGACTTCACCTGTTCAAGTTCTTGAGTGTACTCGAGGAGATACTTTTTGTATTTTTTGCCAAATGGTGTCTAATGAAATGTTGTAGTTCCAACGTATCACGAGTAGCCGAGACACTGACCCTCTACCTGTTTGGCAGAATCTTTGTTTTATCGATTGTCTGGAATGTTCATGTCATTTTCTTTGAATGAAAAAAAAACTTGAACAACTTCAACACTCCCATTTCAAAATGATTTTCATGGTTTTTATTAGAAGCAGATGCACAAAATTATAAGTCTTGCCTAACCTTACTTAATTTGACTGGTAATTCATTCTTTTCCACAGGTCGCAATCTCTGAACCTCTTGTCGATGTCGTCGAAGCGAAACAAGTCGTCACAAATACTTGTCTGGTTAAGGTGAGCGTTTTAAGTGCAGTTGGAAGGAATTGTTGGGGATTTTGGATTTTTTTGATCTGTCATCCTCGACAAAGCTCCTATAACAGTGGCTGGTGTTTTTTTATAGCGACTTCTTAGAGTGGATCGCCCTGTCCAAGGGCTTGTAACAACGGCCACTTATAGACGAACATGGTTACAATTGCTGGAAAGATATGATCTTTTCTTGTTCGGCTTAACCTACCCAAGTTATTACACCCTGGGTTGAGTGGTGGGTAGGGATAAGCGAGCTGGACTTGAACCAGATATCTTCAATCTGCGATGCAAACATGTTTAACCACTAGGCCATCAGGCTCACAAAAGTTAGCGTGTACCTTAGCCTTTCATTTTGGCCAATCCGGCTTGACGAAACTTACATCCTTGTTATCATAGGTTGAAGATCTTAGCTTTCAATGTGATGAGACCGTCTTAATCGTCCAATTACCCAACTAGGTGTAATAACTTTTGTAGACTTGGCTATGGCTTCCTATCAACACCAAATATGTTCACAGGGAAGTGACAGCTGGCATAGCATAGTGCGCGCCTCGATCAGGCGGTCTGCTTAAATGAGTTATTGCAGTGCAAATATATAAATGATGACACCTGAATGTTTTTTTTTTTCAGGAAATTGACTTGTACACAGTAAATGAAGGCGATCTATCGTTCTCCTCCCCGTTCCATCTAGTGGTGATGAGGAATGATTACATTCAAGCCCTCGTATCGTTTTTTAATGTTGAGTTTACTAAATGCCACAAAAGAACTGGGTTTTCTACTGGTGAGTTAGAAGTTTTTGTTCTTAAAATTATACAATGCCGAAAACAGTGCCTGAAAAGAACCAGCCAACGGCAAATTAGGAATTTCAAAATGCTGTACCAGTATCGGTAACTGCCCTTCAAGTGAAAAACATCCCGCAGGTAATGCTTTAGGACAATTATACAACCTGCACTGACTGGGTTGAAATGAGTAGACATCGAACTGAGCGACAAGTCTGTATCAGGGTTAAAACCGATACCAGGTTTCCCAAAATACCTTATCGCCTAGATCTTTGCAATGCTGGTTTGCCATGACACTGGGATTTTGGGGCATACTGTTGAAAACGCACTAAAGTGACAAAAAAAAACTAGCGTTTGGCTCACTTACAGCGACTAATGTCTCTTGACTTTTGCATATAATGCACCTGTTTTTTTTTCAATAAGGGCGTGGTTCATGCATCTCTTTGAAACTTTAAATGCAGGCGGGTTGTTGTTTCATGACTTCGCAAAAGTTCAATCGAGGCGTATCAGCAGGAGTAAGTGGTCTAAAGACCCCTTTATTGTGTTACTGTGATGCTATAATGCATCAACTTGTAACGATTTTGAGCGGTATGTCACGAAATACCGGTATCATGACAAACCAATATTGCGAAAATTAACGCGATACCGTATTTTGGAAAACACGATGCCAGTATTTATCATCCTACCGATATGCCGCCCAGCGGTAAGGTAACCGCTGACATAGTAGACTGTGGGGTCATTTCGCGGTTATCCTGCCCATCACAAGCAGATGCAGTTGACTCTATCGAGTTTCCTGATCGCGCTTATTCATGTATTTTCCGTTTTAATATCCTTTTTATGTATATGTTTTGCTTGAATGGCTAATAAAATATGATTTGATTGATTGATTGATACTTAATAAAAATAATTACAGCCCCTGATGCCCCGTACACCCACTGGAAACAGACTGTGTTCTACATGAAGGACCAGATCACGGCTTACAAGGGAGAGGAGGTGTTCGGCACTTTCACTATGAAACCGAATCCAAGAAATAAGGTCAGTTATATATTTTAGTTAACTACGTTGATTATTGGATAGAGAATTTGAAAAAATAGAATCGTTTTCACATAATATAATTTTTAATTTTAGTGGCTCTTTTGCTTTAGTTTGTTTTTACGTGTAAATAAATCTTGTATTATGTCTGGTCGAATAGAATTTTGATCCATTGTAGTTCAACTCTGGACCTCACCTTGCGGCCACTTAATCGCAATTGCAGAGAGGTACTAAAAGATGTACCAGCAACTGCACTCTAAACGAAAACATCCCAAACTGAACAGAACCGCCATGATAAAGTGCAGTGAGTGGTATCTCCCCCAGGTGATGGTGAAACAATCTACCACTTCTTCGCTACCTTTCAGTCGCCTTTTATGACGCGCAGGAAATATGTTAGAACCATTCTAAAGCCCGTACCTATGGGACTTATTACTATATTATGTTTCTCCTGATGAAAGTGTGTTCATCATGCTAATCACATACTGTCTTTTCACAGAGAGATCTTGACATCTCCATCGACGTTGATTTCAAAGGTCAGTTGAGTGAAGTCACCGAGTCCAACGGGTACAAGATGCGTTGAGGCGCGACACACCTCGACATCCGTGGCACGGCGGATGTCAAAGGTCAACAGTGCCGACAACATTATTAAAACAGGGTCAGCTTGTATGACCCCAAACCCTCGGAGATTGTACAGAATAAAGACTTGGATATTATAAAGCTGCCTTGAGCATGCATACACACAAAGTAAAAATTGAAGTCCCAAAATTCGAAGCTGTTTGGTTTTCATCCGATGGAATATTTAATGTTATTCAATTCATTGGTTTTGTACCAGTGTATGTTTTAAGCCCTTCTTCGGAATCATTGATGGATCGTTCGCCAAAGTGCTGCGTATCCATCTACGTTTTTTTTATGTGGCAAAATATTATTTGATAAAAATGAGATCAATGTTTATGTGTGATATATTGGGGTGGACAAAAACCGAATCATTGGGAATTCGAATCCGATTCGAACAATTTTTCGTTAATTCCATAAAAATAACAAATATCCAATTTTACTATTATAGTCATCATTATGATTATTAGGAAATATACAGTTACGAATTACAAATATTAGCATAAACTGACTTAAAAGTCATGTATTTTCATTTTGACGACGAAATACAACCGATTTTGGTCAAATTTGACCAAAATCTGTTGCATTTTGCCGTTAAAATGAAAAAATGCACTTCATTTATCATGCTTTTGTTCCTATGGCCGATTCACAATTAATTCGAATAATCTGTACTTCGAATCGATTCGAATCACTGAAACGAATTGCCCAGCCCTAGTGATATACTTGCAATGAGGGATCTTGGTTCTATTAGCTTTGCTTTCATTGGCGTTTTCACCGTTTGCTTGAATCCCTCGTTCTTCAGAATTGTGGATGTGCCCGACTCCAATTGGTTAAATAATATTACATAGAAACCTCCTGAATGTGATTTTCTTGCAATATTGATCTGGAATGATCTGCAACTCAGCCCTATCCCTGGACGTAAATATGTTACAGAAATATGGGTAATTTTGGAAAGTTTTTTTCTTGAATTTTACATTTTAAAACTCCATGAATCACAATTTCATGGCCAAAAACTGTTCAGACTTATTCACATGTTTTAACAGCTGTCGCTCAGTTTGAGTTTCCCCGTGTTCTGCCCCCTTTTATCATATTCCAACAGTACTAACTGCCATGACTATGAGAACTCATCAATTATGTTTAGACAACACACTTGCCTTGCTTTGAATAAATGAATTTTGTAAATTGCGGTATTTTTGTAAACTTTTGGTGAATTTAAAACCAGTGATAAAATGTGTTTTAAGAATTCTGTAATACAAATTTTGATGACGCAGTTATTGTTAATACACAACCTAGGATAGGATTTTATTTTTATCCTGCGGGGGAGGGAAGCCGAGAATACAGCTTAACCATATGGCGAACCCCGAACTCTCGTGCAGATACTGTAAAGTTAACAGTAAAACGCAGAATTAAGTTTTGATGTGCACTCATATACTTAACCAACTAACACAGAGATAAACAGCACAGCCAACCACACAAGGTAGACAATCAGGTAATCAAAACAATCGAAGGTAAACAACTAAAGCAATTTGTAAGCAACTGTAAACAATCACATTGATTGTATTCTAAGTTAACAGATACCAGTTCCGAATTGGGGTGAAGGTATTTTAATAATATTTCTCATTTTTCCTGTGTATGGACACGATTGGTGGAGGAAGCCGTATGTAGCGCTTACGTGAACCACCGGCAAGGCGTCCAGCAGACCTCTTGCATCATCCCCCATGGGATTTGAACCCTTCGTCATGACGATCAGAGATGCGTGGCTCCAAGCGTATTTCCAACGCTTCACCGATTGAGCTAACCGGGCAGACTAGGCCAGGATTGTGGAATTTTGCTGTAGATGTCTGACAGATCCAAATCCTTTCTTTTTGTTCATTCGAAAAGTTTTAACATCATCAACACTGCTGTTAGATGACAATTTGGTGAGTATTTCGTCAGTGTCTGTTTGTCGGAGGTTCCTTCACTTGTCCCACCCAGGAAAACTTTTAGCAGGCTACTCGTCTGACTACTCTTTTTTTTTTCTATTGAAATTGAAACTTAACGCCCACATCGTACATACACTTTTACGGCCTAATAAGAAATTTTATTCCTTCAAGCATGCTTAACACCCCATCGGCATAATCCATCATTGGCCAATAACAAAAAATGTTTTCACAATTGACTTCTCCCAAGGCTGGAAGCAGCGCTTAAAAGGAACCAACTAACGGCCACTTAACCGCAAAGAGCTACCAGATGTAGTACCAGCAACTGCACTCTAAACAGAAAACATCTTAAACGGAACTGAACCGCCATGGTAAAGTGCAGTGACTTGTTTCTGCTGCGGGCGATGGTAAACCATTTGTCGCTCCTTTGCTTCCTTTCCTCTTTGCCTCTTTGCTATTTAGTGCTGTTGGTTGGTTCCCTTTGGGAACGGATTCCGGCCTTGCTTAGAGTGAATTTCAATAAAAAAAAAACCTAACCAGTTCGGTGAGTCGAGTAAACTCGCTCTTGTTGGAACTACGCACCTCCAGTTGTCCCGCACAGTTTAATGCAGGTTCAAATCCTTTGGAGGTGATTAGGTGTGATCGCGGGAGATTCGTTACACACCTCTGGCACACAGGGTTCGAGAAATCGTTAGTCGCGACTTCCTTTGCCAACATGTCATTGACTTGGAAATGAAAATAAATATATATTTAGGAAAAGCCTCTAACCGAAAAGTCTTGGACCGATGACTGTCCTGTAAAAGGAGTCGCGGGTTGCCTTACCTGAACTTGAGTGATCAAGGATTCGAAAGGCTACTATATTGTATAATGCAAGGCTACTACAAATATGACCGACTCAAAAGAGTCTAAACTTGTCACACATGTGATGCGTGTGATTTGGCCTGGGCGAATTGATCTGATGGTTCGGATTGATCAGAAGGACAAATTATTTAAATCAATCATGAATCGCCATGGAAACAAAAACTTACTAAATTACCTGGGATTTCAATTTTCAACGACGACATTTCTTTCACAACGGAGACAACTTGCTAGAGTAAAAATGGGATATTTGTTACATGTAATTAATCATTTGATAGGATGCAAAAATATTTTTCAAATACAGATTCGAATTCTAACCGATTCCATTTTGCCCAACAGTAAATGTAATCTCTACTTGATACGGTCGGGATAAAATTCCAATATTGAATCATATGGCAAACAGCAACCTCTAGTCCAGATAACAGTTTCAAATCGGATTTTTTCTTTCTGAATTCTTCTGGCATGGTTGGTGGGTGAAACTGTAATCAGGGGTTACTGGGACACACAGAAAGTCGCATGTCAAGTTGACTTGCCAACTCTACACTTTGTGCCAAAATTATTATTTTATTAGTTCGAAAACATTCAAAATTTCAAAACTTACATTCATTATATTTGAAAAATCAAAAAAGCTATTAATGTACAAAATCATGACAAAGCAAAAGTTAGAACCATATATGTATATTTGTTTCAAAGGAAAGCAGTATTTTCATTTGTTATTAATTAAACAGGACATGATGGGCCACACAAAGTAGCCTGGAATCAAGAAATGAGAAGGGGCAATGTGGATTCTTTCGAACTTGAAGATTAACTCACAACAGTGTTTTGAACTGATTCGAATCATTTATTTTGCACATCTCAAGTTCATCAAGTATTAAAAAATATAAATACCAGACGACTTACTGAAGCGTTTTATGATTTATTCTTAGTCTCGATTTTGTATTATTTATACAACTGAACACTCGAGGTGACTTTGAATTTCTAGGTGCATCCGAAACACTCATCATTTGATCTTTGCCTACAGTGCCCATCAAATGCATGCGGCATGTTTCTTTCACATCAATCGCGACCATTTCAAAAAAATGAAAAATAAAGAAATGGAGAAATATTTACATAACAGTGTAGATAGGTACTTGAAGCGCATATAAATTACACAGGAATATAACACAGTAAGCTTAGGAAAACAGTACAAAGTGCATAGGGTTTGCCAATATAAGAAATGTTAAAGAGCACAGATCTAGTACAATATGAGACGGAGTACGGTTTTCCTTATAGTTCAGTTTAAACAAAATATAATTTGACGTAGGTTTGAATCTCGTTAGAGATTATAAGTGGTTTAGCAAATACTTCAGCAGAAAAAAATAATCAGAGCTTTATAACACCAGATTATTCAGTCCTTTTGGTACACACGAGGTACTTTTCGGACAAAAATATACTATAAAAAGCAAATTAGCAGCGGAAGTAAAAAATTTAGCCTATGATTATGCAATTTTAGGACAAAAATACACTATAAAAACCAAATTGGCACCGAAAGCAAAAAAGTCCCAGTACTGCAGCAAGTGCAATGGTGGTTGAAGAAAACGAAAATAGTACAATGATTTTAATATTTTCAAAATAATAAATGAACATCAAGTTCTTCAATCTTGACTGCTTGCCAATAACACAAGAGCTGAATATGAAGAGAAATTGACAATAGGAAATTAAGCAGTAAATACAAAAATAAAGATATTGCTGTTTCGGCATTTTTGAACCATTGCAGTTTCATGTAACAAAAAGCTATGAAGGTTTGTAACTGAGGCTGGGCAAAACCAAATCATTTTTTATTTCAAATATGATTCGGATATTTCTCCTGAATGTGATCAAATCTGTAATTCTAAGTAAACAGGAATTATTGTGTTTTATAATAAAAATTTGCCTCAATTATGCAGGCACTATCAGTACTGTTAATGAAATAAACATAGAGAAAGACGAAATAGATTTTCAATTCACACCCCATCTTTGAAATAAATACATCTGACCAAAATATGACTCGATATTTTGCTGCATTTTTCTTTTAAAATACAAAAATTCTTCTTTAATTTTCAAGTTTTTGTTCCTATGACCGAAGTAAGACAAATCGATTAGAACCAATTGTGCTTTGAGGCGATTCGAATCACCGAATAGAAGTGCCCAGCCCTAGTTGCAAAGCAAATTTATATTTTCCGGGAGCCATGACTTAGTTACCGTACTAAGATGTTGGCGATACACTTCAGACAAATTCCAACATCTCAACCCAGATTTTAACAACCTGGTTTGAACCTGGTTGGCCGAACCACGATTGCCCGGAGCTGATCTTTTGCTGGTCGTTTTTACTCTGGAATAGTTTTTTTTCAGGTTTTCAAAATTTTTTTCAAATTAATCCAATGGCTCCATATTCATTAACACTGCTATCTTCTGATTATGAAATGGGGACAAAATACACTCAATAAAAATGGAGTAGGACATCATCCCTCCAGACAAAATTCCCCAATATAAATCCTTCTGATACAAAAATAGAGTCTCAAGTCAAATCGCATCAAGTCGAGTCATACATTTACACCATTCGCGAGTTGATTTCTAAATCTATTAAAAAGCCATGGCGATTATTTTGCCATTTTCCGCTTTATAAGTACCCAATTTGAATCATCATGTGATCATTAATGGGCATGTGAACACAGATTTCATAGTACAATGAGTACGTACATTGAACGTTGTATTTTTCTGGGTGATGGGTTTTCTTCTCTGATGAGTCACGCAAAGGCAGACAATGGGATTTTTCAATAGCTGAATGCAGTTTTGAATTCTTATCAAGTCCAAGGTCAAGTTGCATCTGCATTCTGTCAGGTCGAGTACAAGTTGAGTTATTTAATTAAAATCACTCAAGCCATTGAAAAAGGTGATTCAATGCGACTCTCGAGTCTCCCGAACACTGGCTTTAACGTTGCTGTTAGTTGATTCAGTTTTGCACTGCTCCCAGAATTACATAAAACGAATTTAGTATTTAATTAGATGTGCCGATCCCCTTTATCACGGTAAATGATTCCGTCATTAAGCTGTCATTAATGTTTCTCCTCCGTTGATGTGGATATTTCCACCTTGCCCACCCATGACAGCTTGGACTGCGCTCACATGTACCGCTTGGCTGGATGCACCTGCAATAAAAAATGTTAACAATTTTTATTTTTATAGAAATTCGCTTTGAGAAAAGCCGAAAACAGTGCCTTAAAGGAGCTAGCTAACAGCCACTGGATAAGGATAAGATAAATTGCCAACAACTGCACTCTAAGTGGGAAGCATTCCATATAGAACTAAAGCACTGTGCAGTAAGTGATATCTGCACTGACGATGGAAAAAACACACCGACCACTTATTTGTTTCGTTTCCGTCGCCTCTCAAGACACGCAAGGAATGTTCCTAAGCCTGTACATTCAGGTGTGCTAGGGACGTTCTTATGTCAATGATAGAGTTTTCTAGAATTTCCATTCGAACATTTTGGAGAGCCCCTAGAACAATGAGCCAGACAATGTGCCACTAATTGCATCGCACAAAAGTTGAAGCCTACCTAATCGAGACTCGGGGGTAGGTGATTTAATACGGTAATTTGAATCACTTCTGAATCAATTGCTTCGAATCAGTCATGAATCGGCCATAGGAACAAAAACTTGCAAAATAAAATGGAATTTTTCATTTTTAACACAGATGTTTGTGCTAATATCATTAATTCGTAACTATGAGCTTTTCAACTTTCGTGCTGGAGACAATTTGTAACAGTGAATAACGGCATATTTGGTATAAATAAGAAATCGCCGTTTCGATTCAAAAAAACTTATTCGATTCAAATTCCAAACGATTCAGTTTTGCCCAGCCCTGATTGAGACTTTGAAAAATAGAAGATTTTTTGGTAAGAACTGGTATCGAAAAAGCAACATACTCCAGCATCCCAATGAAAAAAGTTTTTCCAGAATTTTGAGGAAGTAGTTTGAATATTTCATAAATAATTACCCTTTGCTCTTTAAGAGTTGTAGTTCACAAGATAAGAACGACAAATATAAATAAATCATTTAAGCACACCATCGCCCAGGGCAGATATCCTTCACTGTATTTCATATAGCAATTCAGTTTCGTTTAGGATGTTTTTCGCTTCGAGTGCAGTTGCTTTGCCTTCTCACTGCTTTCCCGATCATGTTGATCTATAAGGCTTTAAACCTCTCGTTAATAGACATCTATCAGGGATGGAGGGTCCTTATTCCTGCATTTCATGTAGCTCTTTGCACTTTAGTGGCCTCAGGAGAATTTTCATGTATGATTTGTCTCCTTTGGCCTTGCTCTGAGCGAATTTTAATTTGCTAAAAGCAAATTGCAAACATTTTTAATAAAGTTTTTTCTCTTACTGATTGTAAATGGATCTGTCCTTATAAGTCTTCCTTCAAAATCATTCTCCTCCAACTTGAACTCAAGGGTATATTGACCATCCCGTCGAGTTTCAACAACAAAACTGAAAGACAATGCTTGTGAACCGATAACACCCTGTTGTTCGATCACATGTCCTGCCTCTGGGATGATTTTGACTGCATTCTCTCTGCTGTAGACAATGTTTTTATGCTTCTTCGTGCTGCGAATAAACACGGAATGGGCCTCAGGGTGTGCAGGTTTATATCCATCAGCAATCCATCTGTGCATGCTCTCCTTGAGATTATTTTTGTCAGAGCATTGAAGAACTGTTACATCTCTGCTCCCTTTTATCATGACAATGATCCACACATTTACTTTATCACCTGATAAATAAAAATATCATTCACGAACTGAAGTATGTTTAGCAATTTTTTTATCGTATTTTGGTTATCAAAAAAATAAGAATGTCAGAAAAGGTTGGGAAAAATTAATAACGGTTGATCCAGGATGACAGAATCTTGTTTTTCTTTATGCGTTTGAAATCTTGAAATGATTTTCTTCAGATGGAAGAAAAGCTTGAAAACCATCAACAATGCTATTTCATGGCAGTATTGTTAATTTTGAAACATTTTAACAGTTTTGCTATGTCCAGACATTCAAGAAAGGCATTTTTATCATCTACACAGGATATATACTGAGTATTGCTTATTTGCTAAATTTTCTTCTGATGGACCCATTTACTTCGGTTGTCTTAGTAGCAGCAATTATGCCACTCTGGTTGGTTTCTGGAGCCATTTCTGTATTGAATGATTGGCATTAGGACTTGTAGATATGGGCTTTATTAACATTTGCATTAACGTATCCTGTGTATCATAAGAGGTGACTAAGAGCAAGCCAGCATGTGAGAATCTAGTTTTTCTTGGAGTCACCGGAACGTTCATACCATTTTCTTCAAATAGAAGAATATTTTAAAACCATCAACACTTCATAGGACTATTGATGACTTTGAACCCTTTTCTACAGTTTGATTTCTACCAGGGTACTCGCAAACTTTCTTCTGATGGAACCCATCATTTGGGTTTCTGAGTAGCAGAGCAGCTGACATTCTGGAGTATGCAATGAAGTGGTAGATGGTTTCATCACTACCCGGGGCAGATATTACTCGCTGTAGTTCTTTGTAGTGGTTCAGTTCTATTTGAAAAATTTCAACTTGGAGTACCATTGCTGATACCTAATTTTGAAGTAGCGTTTCACGGGTTTGGCAAAATAATCAGCTGTTAGTTGGTGGTACCTTTTATGCGTTGTTTCTGGCCTTACTTAGAATAAAAGGTCAGATCGGAATTCCAGATTATATTAAGGAAAGTGTTATGAAGCTTAGGAGACCAGTAACCAGACTGCCAGCTGCTCTGTTACTTAAACACCAGAAGAAAATTGTTATCATCAGAAGAAAATTTAGAAAGTGGGCAATATTACATGGTCTCTGTAGCTAGAAGATTTAAATGTCCATTTTTTAGTTTCTGGTAGTAACTATACTGGAAAAGAGGGTTTAAAATCATTATTTCTGCCAAATAGCAGTGTTGTTGTTTATGAAGCTTTTTTTCTATTTGAAATAAATGGCATGAACATTCTGTAGGAACAGGCTTTAGAATAGGCTAACATATTTCCTGTGTGTTGTAAGAGACGACTAAAAAGAAACAAAGAAGCGGTAGATGGTTTTATAGTCACCCCGAGCAGTTATCACTCATGCACTTTATTGTGGTGGTATAGTTATGTAAGGAACGTTTTCCGTTGTGCAGTTGATTTCACTTTATCTTGTAGTTGAGCTCTGACATTTGAATAGCTGTTAGTTAGCTCCTTTTAGGCACTGCTTTCTGGAGCGAAATTCTATGAACAAATATTCTGAACACCCAAAGAAAAAAAGATTCTGCCACTCTGCCTATAACAGGCAACTAGAAGACATATGTACTCACCAAATTTATGATTTATAGATTTTTTACTCGTTTTACCAAACGGATTTCTTGCTTCTATTTCAAATTCATATTTAGCCCCTTCTTTCCCGTTGTCAAGGTTGACTATATATTCGTTTTGATTGCTAATATTTTTTGTATCGATATGCTTCCTCCACAGAATCCCACTTTTGCATAGTTTGATCCTATATTCCAGATTTCTTTCTTCTGGTTTATTCCACGTAAGATGAATTCTGCCATTTCTCTCAATAGTTTTTAAGCCTGTGATTGGAGAGATAGCTGTCCAAACAAAAAAACGATAGAATCAGGGATGCGGTTCGAAGATTATTTTGAGATGCCCCACTCTAAGCAGAAAATAATACATAAAGAATTTCGCTACGTCGCTATAGGCTAGGAAAGGATTCCATTTTTATCCTAGGAGAGAGGAAAGCGGAGAATACGAACTAAACATATGACCAACCACGATCTCTTGCGCGGATGCCAGTTCCCAATCAGGGTGAAGGTTTTTGTTTCTTATTTTTTGAACTGGGCATGATTAGTGGGAAGCCGTAAGCAGTGCTTACGTGAACCACCATGGATCAGCGAGGCGTCCAGCAGACCTCTCACATATTATCAACTCTCACGTTATTCGAACCTACTTCAGGATGATCAGACATGCGTAGCTCGAAGCGTATTTCCAAGACTTTACCAATTGGGCTAACCGGGCACCCTATGATAGAGTAAAGTGTGCGGTATCCGCCCTGTGCGATTTTAAATCCATCCACCAATTTATACAGTAACTTTACAGCAATAGTGAGAAAAACATAAACCATATACTGGTACACATATAGACAGTTTTTTAAATCTACTTTTTGAGTATTTTCCTCAAAATATATCTGCCGGAATAAACTTCCATCCTAGTGTAGACTCAATTTAAAATGTATTCATAATATCATGTATGAAATTATTATTTCAGAAAGTATTTGTTTATTAAAAGTTGTAAGATATTCTGTATTGGCCTTTGGTGCATACCTGAGTGAAAGTACTGATGTGATGCTGCTCCAACTAAATCCCACATATTACAAGAATAGACTTTGATAGTGTATTTAGAAGACGGTTTGCAGACCATGTATGTGAAAGAGCAATCTGTGATATCTTCAGCACAACTCTGTAAAATATAAATAGATGAAAAGTTCTGAAGACTATCAGATGACACTGGCAGTGGAAGTGTCCAGGCACCCCCCTCCTTCTGACCCATCATAGTATGCAAAAAGTAAATCTATCAATATTTATTTTCGGTTTTCAAGTTATTTTCTATTGCTTGTTGGTAAACCTACCAGGAGGCTTATACACAACAACCGTTAGACACGGACCTTTGTGGTGACCACATATCTGTTCTACATTACATCTACCAACGAAGTGGCTTGTTGAAGGGCACGTTTAGTGATGAACAGCAGAGCATCGAATCATCGACCTTCCGGGTAAAACGATGCATAACTGACTGATCCACCTAGCCGGCCTAATTTAATTAATAGAGGATTGAACAAAAAGACTTTTGTGTAACATCTCAAAACTTGAGAGGAAATAAGAGATCTCCAATATGCAGTACCCACATCTATGCAGAAAAATTTAAAAAATGGTGTATCCGAATCTCCCACTGCCAGTGATGTCTGCACGAGAGACCGCTTCCATCTCCAAAACTTAGTAAGAAGAAGAGCCTTCCAATTTGAAATATATTCAAGATCAAATTACAGCGTCATTACGCTTTTCAGATCTCAGACAACGCTAATTTTTCTGAACCCATGCAAAAATTATTTCAAAATTTTTAAACGATAAATAATCTTTTGCCCTTCATGGGAGCAGTTTCGGAAGTTTACCATGCAAATATGCTTGGGTGTGTTCAGATAGCTCAATCGGTGAAAGTGTCAGAAAGACAGTTCAACTACGCATCTCTGGACAGAACCAGTGAGGGATGATCAAATTTGAGTGGTTTGCTGGATAAGTCGCCGCTGCACTAAGGTTCGTGTACCCGCATTTTTGCAGAAAAACTGTATAATTAAACCGCGGTTCACTGTATAATTAAGCTGTATTCTCAGCTTTATTCTCACACACATAAGAACGAAATTCTAGCCTATTCTATGCAGTTTACCTCCAGTTTATCATCTTTGTAAACTTCCACTTTGCAGTGATTTGTTTTATATTGTTTCCATGTTGCTTTGAATCCAGCACCATTATTATATTTTCTTACATTAAGTGATTGCACAGGAGGTGGTGCTATAAAATGGATAGATGTCCGGTCAGCTCAATTGGTGAAAGTATTTGAAATATGCCTTGAGCTACGCATCTCTGATCAAATTGCATGCTGCATACTTTGCAGTCGCCTGGTGGTTCATGTAACTGCCAGTTCCGGCTCCACTACCAACCACGTCCACGCATTTGAAAAGTAAAATGTGGGGCCAAAACCCCCACTGTAATCTTATTTCAACCTTCTCCTGATGAAACAAGATTAAAAATCATATCCACATTCTTTAGTTAAACTAGAAAAAATCGGGCAGAATGCCAGCTACTTTGCTACTGAGATACCCGAAAAAAATGTGTTCCATTGGGAATCTAGCAAATGGGCAATGTTTCATGATATATCACTTGATAAAAAAATTAAAAGGTCACTTTTGAATGCCTGGTAGTAACCAAACTGTATACAAGAGGTTCAAAATCACACATACTGCTATGAAAACAGTGTAGATGGTTTTGGAACCTTTTTGTCCGACTGGAGAAAATACCACGACCAAGATACCGCCATACTGGACAAAATGGTTGATATTATACCATAATAAAATACTTATCTATATGAAGTAAAATATAGAACATGCAAAAATATAAATAATTTTCTATTTTTTTATAGCCACTTTTTAAAAGTGGATCACCCTGTCCAAAGCCCCGTATAAGTGGCCACTTGAGACAGACAGGGTTACAATTGCTGGAAAGATATGATATTTTTCTGTTTGGCTTAGCCTAGCCAAGTTATTACACCCTGGGTTGAGTGGCGGGCATGGATATGCGGGTCGAACTCGCCGGGACTCTAATCAGAGATCTTCAAACTGCAGTGCCAACATGTTTAACCACTAGGCCATCGCGCCCACATACTGTACTCATTGTGATTATATATATATATTGTACTCAAACTTACGGAAATCTACTTTTTTTTCGATAGGTTCACTGTAAATTCCATTTGAGTCTTTGTATTTTACAAGAATGCGATAACAACTTGAAAATTGACAAGATCTGATGGAGTATGCGCTGTTTCCCCATCTCTTTTTGCATAAAATTGGTCTCCCATTCAAAGAAGCTTCAATATAGTAATATTTAAATGATAAGTTTGGTTTATCCCATTTGACGTTAATGAGGTTGCCTTTTCGCTCTGCAACCAAATTTCCCAACTTGCATGGTCCTGAAATGTGAAATAAAAATTAAAGAAAATTTATTAAAGGATCATGTCATGTCTGTAATTGCTCTGAGATTTATTTTTCTATACACCTTCAGCACGACTGTCTGATATCAATTCATTTTGACAAATGTACGATGTACGATACAAATATCTAATATTAGGGCGCATGGTAAATCAGGACTAAATCATGGCAACATGCAGTGGGCATTGGCGAAATTATTGCCTTCTACTATTCTGTTTCCATCCAGTCATTTCTCATGACAGACCCAGGTAAATACATTTCGGTAAATCCAAACCCCAAACCTAAATGAAATGAACTTTATTTCACAGTATGCAATTAACAATGTTTTCAATTATATCTGGTTATGAGATTTATGTTGCATTTTGCCATTCCATGCCGTGTGGAACCAATGGGGAACCGGTAAGGTTATGGAGCATCGTCCCAAGGCTGTGGGTTACAGTGCCTCGCCCATGGGCACCCCGCGTGTATTGCTCATTGAAAGCTTTTTCGTTCATCGATCTTAATCATACTTTGCCGGGGTTGAACCCGCACCATTCATTATGCATTACGCTTGACAGCTACCGTCGCTTTCATCACGCCACCACGATTTATTGAGTTATTGAGGATGCGGTAATCTTGGGTTTCTTCAGGTTTCCGCAATGCCCATGGTTTCAAACTTTATTTATACAGTTCTCTACCAGACCTTTTAGTCACAGATGCATCATAAAATATTTACAATTGTGTTCTGATGGAACTATTTTCTTCGGGTGTCTGGGTAGCAGAGTACCAGTAGCTGGCATTCTGCTAGTTCGGGTTAAAGTTTTTGAGAGAATCAAATTTGTTATTGGTGCTGTAACTCCGGACGGTCGCTTAACTTCTGATGCACTCCAGAACTAGGCATCTAGACCAATGTATTTCATGCATATTGCAATGTATACCTACCAGCGACAGTGACAAATCTCCGACAGAAAAGGGGGATCCAATTCGCCGACAGAAAAGCAAATTGGCAGTTATATAGCAACAAAAATGTGTGTCGAAAGCGCACAAAATATTTTTGTGTCATTGGGCAAAAAACAGCGAAATATTAACTGAAAAACGTAATGACAATATTTGGTCTTAATCCACACCAAAGACGCGCGAAAAATTATTGATTTTCGCAACTTCATCATAATTTTTGTTGATTTAGGTGAGTCAGACCTGGAAAAAGACAACAACGAAATGCAGTACCAGCAAATGTGCTCAAGTGGACAACATTTAAAAAAGAATTGGGCGGTTATAGCAAAGTGTAGTGACATGTTATCTGTCTTGGATTGTAAAACCGCATATAACTTCCCTGAAAAATATTTTAGAATTATTTAGCTATTATTTAATTATTTTCAACTTACGTGAAAAGACAATATTTGAGATTGATGAATTTCCTATGCAATTATAGGACGACACTCTGAATTGATATTTTGATGAGGGTTCTGGATTCTCATATTCATAAGAATTTCCAATTGCTTCAATAGTTTCAACTCGCACCCCATTTCTTATAATTTCAACATCTACTGGATCGCTGGATGGAGGTTTTAAACACCAAGATACAATTATACTGTTGTTTGCGTTGGATAGTTTTGCTTTCAGCTTGCAAATTTCTGAAGATTTGTAAAAATAAAAAGAATGTTAATGATGCCTCGGCTATAACACAATAGTTTCTGAATAAAAATAATAATAATAATAATAAGAATAATAAAAAATTGATCAAAATTCAAACAATGCATTGTACTTAAAAAAGGCAGCGCGTCAGAGGCACATGATTTTTTTCAGAACGGAACAAAAATTCTCACTTTAAGTGGGATATTTTACTCAACAAACAAAATTGGTCATTAAAAGCTAATTGCGTGTCCAAAGCGTGTGGGAATTTTAAAAAAAAAAATAATAAAAACGCCAGCCTAGGTTACTACACCCTGGATTGGCAATATTTAGAAGCAACAAATAAACTGCAAAAAATAATATTAAAAAAAATAAAATCATACAAAAATCACTAAGGATGTCCTAGAGTAGTCGGTCGGAGTCGGTTTTTAATTATTCTTAAATAGATATATTTTTCAGTGAAGTTATTGATTATGCCAAATTCTACTCCGAAAAAATGGACAAATATGGTCAAATATTGACACTTCGTTCATCTAAAATATTGCAACATTGTTCTATGTATATAGTGAATTTCAAATACAGCCCCTAAGAATCACATACCTTTCAGTAAATCTTTCTTATCATCGGCAGTGTACCTTGAAGAAAAGGAGCCCATCGGTTCACATTTCTACATAGAAAAGTTCCACTAGACAGAAAAGAATGTTGGCACGTCAGGCATGTTCGCTCAAATACACAAGTTTTAAGAAGGCAAGGGGAAGGGAACGGTCTCTCTCTATTAATATTTTTGGATGAAATATGAATTATTTTAGAGCAAATTAGGAAAATATAAATATAGTTATAACAAAATATGACGTGGACAAAACCTAATATGGTCAAAATCAAACATGGCCAGAAACAGACCTCAACAAAAACCAACACGGACAAAAATCAAAGATGAACAAAACCTAAAGTGGACAAAACATAACATGGGCATAACAGTACGGTATACAACATAGGCAGAATTTTTATCTTTACAAATCCTGTTTATGGAAAAATGGCATCTGCCCTGGGCGACAGTAAAACCACCCAATATTCCCTAAAATTTGACATTTTTGATCGTGCCTTTGTCGATATTAAAAAAAGGAATTCACCAATTTTAGATGTATATCTGCAGTGCGATCTAATACAGCCTAGAATCATAAACAGAATTGCAAAATAATTCGTTAGGATAGGGATAGGATTTCATTTTATCCTGTGAAAGAGGAAAGCTGAAAATATGGCATAAAGAAATGGCGAATCACGATCTCACATGTAGACAACAGTTGTGAGCGTTGGTGAAGGTTTTGGCTCAACATTTCACTCACTTTTCCGACGTATGGTCCTAGTTTGTGGAGGAAGTACATACCTCTCCCATTCGTTCTCATTTAACCGATCAGAAATGAGTAGCTCATATAGTATTCTCAATGCTTTACCTATTAAGCTATTGACTTCAAGTTCGAACAGCCTTGCTCAGTCACTAACACTAAGAGCTGAGCAAAACCGAATCACTCAGAATTCATATTTGATTAGGATAATTTTTTGGAATAGGATCGGATTATCAATTTTATATAATAAAAAATATGCTATTTTTACTATTAAAAATTGTCTCCATAATGAAAATCTTGAAATTTGTGGTTACGAATTACCTCCAATTCATTCAGCAAATTTTTTTTCCTATGGACGATTTATGATCGATTCAAAGCAATTGTGCTCCCGAGCGATTCGGATTACCCACCCCTAACTACCATCCTTGACAAAACTGCTTCTGTTAATACTACAATACAGAATATCCAAGCCCACAGACTTTAGACTAGTCCCAAAGTATTTTCATTATATAAAAGTTCACTAAAAGCAAGGCTGGAAGAAGTGCATATAGAACTAAGTTAACTAACGGTCATCTGATAGCAAAGAGCTACTAAAAGATGTAGTACCAGCAACTGCACCCTTAAGCGGAAACACGCAGGAAATACGTGTCATAAGCGGCAAAAACAAAACAAAGAAGGGGTACATAGATACACCAGGATGGTTTAGTTCTGTATGAAATTTTTTCCACTTAAAGTGCAGGTCTTTTTTCCACTTTATCTTGTGGTAGCTCTTCGACATTCGAGTGGTAGTCAGCTAACGTTAGCTCCTTTACAGTTTAAATTAAACATTGCTTACGGGCCTCTCAGGTTAGACTTTATTAGAAAGATATCACCTTCCCGTTTAATTTTTGAAAATTGAATATTTTTTCATTAATTACACCCAATCAGAAATAATCCGCTCAAATAGCCTATGCAGTCACTGATGGACCATGCTGATAAACGGTGGTTCAGGGTTAATGTGGCCCATGTTTAACAAAACATAATTTCTTTTTAGGTCAAATTCTGCTCTATCTCTGACCTGGTTGAAAATGTTACGAAATTCAGAAAAAGCAGACATAGACCCGACACGACTACCAGACAGGCAGTTTCACGACTATTCTTGTATTCAGTATTTGTCTGATTATTCAGTACAGGTACGAATTTTGTTATTTTTCCGTAGTAATATTCTCTTTTAAGTTGTGGATATTCGGTTTCTATTTCCTGTCGACCTTATTGCTTGTATGGTGCATAGAACTACTTTGGCTGATTCAATCGGGGTCGCAAAACAAAGGCACTTGGGACGCAGAACTAATTTAATACTGAGGTGTGTGACGTCACGTCATACATGGTTTGATAGGTAGTCCGCGGTCGCGCTCTTATTCGCAGTGCACTTAACCTTTTTTTTTATTTATAGCCACTACGTAGAGTGGGTCACCCTGTCCAAGGCCCTGTAACAGCGGCCACTTATAGACGGACAGAGTTACAATCACTGGAAAGATATCATCTTTTCCTGTTCGGCTTAGCCTATCCAAGTTATTACACTCTTGGTTGAGTGGTGGGCATGAATAAGCGAGCCGGACTCGCCGGGGCTTGAACCCAAGATCTTCAACCTGCGATGCCAACATGTTTAACCACTAGGTCATCGCGCTTCACCTATGTTGACAACTTAGTATTGACCTATGTTTGCTCTCTGTCTGTTGTTTTTAGTGTGGAATTATTGTTATACTCTTTTCAGAAATGTCGGGTATATTTTAAATTACATCAAACTGTTTTTGATAACCTTTGAGGATGAGAAAAACTTATTTGTACCGGTATCGGACGATAATGTGCCTAAACCTGTCAAAGAGGAGGCTGTGAAGGATAACATAATCCAAACGATCCAGCAAAACTTTACTCAATTCTATCAAGTTGTGAGTGGCGAATATCAGTCCCTGAAAAGTTGGCCTTGCTATTATTTTCACTTGGATATTTCATCTTGACCTCATCCTGAATACATATCTTCTTATTAAGCAATATGTTATGGTGGTCAATTTTTGATGAAGAGTCTAAAATTTCGATTTGTAGGAAATTTCTAGTATAAATTCTACGAAACGATTCTTTTTTGGGAAGGGAGTTTTCCAATTATTCATTTCCAATTGTTCATTATACCAGTGTTTTCGAATTACTATACTATGTTTTTATTATACATTTGTTTGCATAATTCCGAGTCTTCTAACCAGGTGATAAATTCATCCTTGAGCCACTCAATTTATTTCATCATCTGGGCTTCTGATAGGTGATCCCACTGAACAATTAATCAGGTCGTACCATCTGAAATAGATAAATCTTGATCTGTTTTGGACAATGGGAATATGTATAGTAAACTGGTATTGTTTTAGTTAACATTGGCAGTTGATACAAATCGGCTGGTAGTGCTCTAATCATGTCGAAACATTGAATAGCAGTTGGAATATTCTAACCTAACAAGATTGAGAGATGCAAACTTTGCCTCCTGTTCATCTTTATCCACGTCTCTATCAACAAAGCCAGTCAGCTTTCCTTGGTGAACAAATAAGTCCCTCGAACAAAATGCTAATACTCGTTTGCGTAGGTTCCGTGTTTTCCAGGTTTGTTTTGTTTCGACTTCGTTTGTTTGGCAACATGGGATGTGCTGAATGATAGAGACTGTTTCTGTACCAATGCAAAATAGGAAATAGATATGAATTTCGTTGAATACTAGGCGGCGAGTGCGGACGCGTCTAGTCGGCTCTACAACTTGGGAGGTGTGCTTAAAGATAGAAAGACTGTTTCTGTCCCAAAGAACATGCCAGCTTGACCACAGGATGAAAATTCATGGATTTCGCTGGACAACTGTATAGGACCGAAACAATGTTCAGTGTTGTTACTTTACTGCTAACTTTACGTATTTTTCAAAGAAAATATTTTGGATAATGTGCAGCGGGGCTTAGTCTATTGGAAGAAAACGTGTGAAGAATGGGAAAGCTCTCGAATTTTAGCCGTGGTGATTAAAGCTAACAGAACGCCCACTCCATCAGTAATAAAAACCTGCACCATTTTGGATCAGAATTGCAGGATTGCTGTGGAATATTTGGACAATATTACAATAGTAAAGCACAGTTGTCTATGTTTTCACTGTGTGCTGTGTTGTTTGTCACGATTGGTCACAAATAACACAAGTTGCATCGCCCATATTACCAATCTGCGTGGTAATCAAGATGTTTTATCTGCACTAGTCACATCTCAGTCAGAAAAGTTGTTGCTAATAATGTTTTGTTGTGTGTGGGCGGAGATGAAAAATCAGTAAGAGGGTTTCGTGGCCTGTGCTTGACGAAAATAAATTTGACTAAGACATGTAGTGTTGGTTTCCACTTTGGAATACAAATATAAAGGAATGCCTGGACGCTATGTTCCTGTCATCTTATTCAATATTTGTATACATATTTTTCAGTGTGAGTGTAGGTAGATCGGCGCATGTACTTTATATATGTTTTTAAACTTTTTTGAAATTTTCATTGATATTGTAGGGAATTGCTGAATGACAAATAAACTATTGAACATTCAACCTATCATCACGTGAATAAAATCGACGTAATGTCGTAAATGTCGACGTAACTATCTCACGCTACCCAAATGTCGCGACGAATATAAAAATAAAAGAATTCCACAAAAATGAAATAAATACAAGCATTTTTAAAAAGTATAATTTTTAATGTTAATTGAACACTTTTCGTCGAGGTTTTGCGTAATCAACATTCTGAACCCGTGCTAAACTCTGAAATAGCTATAATAGGCGAGAAGTTATACAGCTTTAAATTCATTTCAAGTTTTCACATTTTGAGACTCGGCGCTGCGGGCGCTCACAGTGAGAGAGTATCGTCGTTCTCGCGCCATCGAGTTCTAACAATTGTTTTGCTAATCGAGTATATATATCATGTCATCGTGAAAGAACAGATGCGAGTTGGAAACCGAGTGACATATTTAACGAGAGTGTTTTGTACCTTTTCGGGGAAAATTCATTCAGCAGAAAAAGCTTAAAATTCAAGGATATTCAATAAAGTATGCACGGAAGAAGTCAATTTCCGCCACAATACAAATGTATGTCAGCAAATACACCCAAATGTATGTGGATGCATAAAGTACATGAGTTCAAGCAAACGTACCTGGGTGCAACGTGTATGGATGCACTCATACGTTGGTGGAATTCTCACTTGTGGTGCATATATATTGGGTGCAAATGAGTATGGGTTCATATGTACTGGGTGCACGTGCACCTAGGTTCAAATGTACGAGATTTAAACCCTGCTGCCACCATTTAAACCCTTTTATTTTTTTTTAATGAAAATCTCTCTGAGCAAGGCTGAAAGCAGGGCTGGAAAGGAACCAACTGAACCGCCCCAATAACTGTGATCAATACGCGAAAATTTTATTTTACATCGACTTTAGGAGGCAGTGAAGGTGATAGTACATTTCTTGAATGTCCGACTCGCAGTATTTCGTCTGTGTATGTTTGTCGGAGGTTCCTTCTCTTGTCCCACCCAAAAGATATTTTGGTGGTCTACTCATCTGACCATTCTTTCTTCTATTGGAATTTTTTTTTTCTATTAAAATTGAAAAGGGCTATTACTTAACGTCCACATCGTACATACACTTTTATGGACTAATCAAAAATTTTTTTTTCAAGCATGCACCACAACCCATCGACATCATTGATCAATAACAAAAAATGTTTTCTGAACTGATGAGTCTACTTCTCCACCGATAACACGAACTTCCAATCAACATTTTTCCTTATTGAAATTCATTCTAGGGGAGGAAGGCTCGAAACAGCGGCTAAAAGGAACCAACTGACGGCCACTTGACCGCAAGGAGCTACTACAAGATGTAGTACCAACAACTGTACTCATATGCGGAAAACATCCAAACTGGACTGATATGGTCAAGTGCAGTGAGCGGTACTCACCCTGGGCTATAGTAAAACCATCTACCAATTTTTTATTTCCGTTTAGTTGCCTTTTATGACACACAGAAAGCGCGTTGGCAAAAAATCCCTAGAAGACTCCATTTATATAAAAAGGCTGTAATCCAAGACTCCACCCACTGAGGCATTAGGCATAAAAACAACCGAGTAATAGAGCTATTTCTAAAGCATTGTCGTCAAAGTCTGCTCTGGGTTAGGGCTGGGCAAAACCGAATCATTTGGAACTTAATTCGAAAATTTTTTTCGAATGGAATCGAATTCGATGTAAATAACTAATATCCCATTTTTATCAAAGACAAATTCGCCTTTATTGTGAAAATCAAGAAATTTATTGTTTATTCCAATGTAAACAATTTTCATATTTTAACGACAAAACACAATCGATTTTGGTCAAATTTGACCAAAATCGATTGCATTTTGTCGTTAAAAAAGAAAATTCTAGTCCATTTAGTAAGTATTTGTTCCTATGAGCGATTCACGATTGATTTGAATATATTGATTGTGTTTCGAATCACCGAATCGAATTGCCCAGCCCTAATCTGGGT